>JAHZND010001080.1:0-10319 GCA_027744115.1 Acrocyrtus sp. NNG-2020
TAAAGAAACGTATGAATTAAGAATAGTGTGTATGGTGTATAAACTTGTAAATTCTCAAGATTTACCCTATTTTGCAGATTATTTAAAACCGGAATCAGAGGTACATCGTCACAATACTAGGAGCGGAACAAACGTTTTAGTTAATTATAAACCTAAATTGGAATTGGGTAAAAGATCCTTTTTGTTTAGTGGAAATCATTTCTGGTGTAACATTCCAGATGAAATCAAAGAATTAGAAACATTTTGTGCGTATAAAAAATCAATGAAGGAATACATGAGTAATCGTATAGAGAAGTGCAAATTTTAATTTCAACTAATGTTAAATTACGAGCTGTGTATGAAAGTGCAAGTCATGAGTTAGAAGGATTATAAATGTTAAGAGGAACTGAATTTGAATTTGAATGAATTTAATCTTAAGTTTGTAAATGATGGAACAAATGTATTTACTATTTAATTTAGTTATTTGTAATTTGAAACGAGTGACATAACGTCCTTTTACATAGGTTGTCATTCGTACAAAGATGATGCTAAAAGTTACGTGATGAATAAAAACGAGCCATTATTATTATTTAAATGTAGTGGAATGTTGCAGCCACAAACTTGTCATAATAGCTTGGTCTCTTTAAGCACATATTATTATGTTGTGCTATTGTAAATTCAGTACAGAACAGAAAAATAAAAATATTTTTTTTTGAATTTTTAAGCCGAAAACAAGCTTGAAAGAATTTTATGAGATGCCAAAATCATTATTTAATTGTTTGCTTATACAGATGAACTTCCCTACCAAGAAATTTGCTGCGTTTCAGATGAAAACAAATGTTTTGTTATATAAAAAATAATCTAGTTTTGCCAAGTATTTTAGCAGTAATTATTTTAAATTGTACGGGCTAACGTAGGTGCAGTTTCCATGTAAAAATTACCTAGAAAGAGTTAAACTGGTTTATAAGAAATTGGATAATCTCATAAACTACATTTTTTGTCGAAAAATCACTGCAAGTCTCGGCTACATTATCTGCACTTTGACTTGGCATGTTACAAACTATATTTGCCTAATTTACTAATGTTTTATTACCAGATTAATTTTTTTCAGTCTGAGCACAGAATCGGACTTTTTTTTCTAAAAATGTTCTGACATCTCTTCTAAAGAAAATTTTACACCTGCTTAGCTCAATCCGGTTCGGTTATGCAATAACAAATATTATTATTTCGTAGAAAGGTGTTATCTGCGCACAATAAATTCTCTCCTCCCTGTTCTGAGAAATGTTCGTGGAGATATAGAGAAAAAAAGCAGGCAATCAGTAGCAGCACGTGTTCGTCTCTGCTTTTGAGATAAGAAGATTAAAAAATGTAAGCTGTCAGGTTTGTCTGATTTACTAAGCTAACAAATATCTGCAAAGTAGACATAAATGTCCAATTCATCTAACAAATTTTTACATTTCATGGAATTGCTGCATTAAAAAGATACCCAAACGCTGTAAAATATGTGGAAAACGCTTTTTAGCATAGAAATATTAGCAGCTAACTCGAGCCCATAGATTAAATTTCTTGGAGACTAGAATCACCCTATTAACTACTAAGTAAATTAAATTGCATCAATTAAGTTGATATAAAGTTCGCCCTTCAAAATCGAATGGGCTAAATTTTTGTAGTAGCAGAAGCCTCTGTTTTAGAACTACGGTATATATTTTAACTCTTGTAAAGTTATGAGATGGGGCTCAGCCTGCCGTGAACAGCCTCGTTTCCATTTCAAATGCTTGTTTGTAGTTTGCTCTGGCCTAAGAATTCCATGGAAAAACTTTGATAGCTTCTCTTCTTAAATGCGTTCCTCTAGCGGCTGCAATAATGCACGTGCAACCACGTTCTGTATTGGCAGCTTCAAGCGACTCTAGTTTCAAATTCTTGAAGTGGAAATGTTTTGTGTATTGTCTCTAAGGTAAACACACGTCTCCAATGAGCTATGCTTGCGGTTATCGAAGCTCGCCAAGAAGTATGTACGTATTTAGTCCTGGATTTTTCCTTTCCTAAATGCAAACAAGCGGTTGATACCATCAAACAAATTGCATTCTGCTGTGCTCTAAACGACATTGAAGAAGTCCTAGACAAGCAAGAGCAAAAAAGTTTTTACAAGATTGAAAACTTGTGAAATGTTTCCACGGAATTTTTGCACTCGGATAATATGGCTGATTGCCATATTCTCCAGCGGTCTTATCATAGCGAGCGAAGGATATCTGTTTTATTTGTTTACAAGCCACGTGAATGAACTTAAATCACACAGCTCTTGGGTTCAACTGCTCTGCAAATATAGGACCACTGCAGATATCACAGATGAGCTGCGAAATGTGCTCGTCTACAGACGAAAAAACAACACACTGGATATTTCTGACGAGTACATAGATGTATTAAATAGGTTCAGTGATTCGCTTCTGAGGCAAGTTGGTATTAATCCAGTCACCGGAAAAAACTACAGTTACGGAACAGGATACGCATTCAAACTTCTAAAAGCGTACCACAGCAGACCTGTGGAAGACAGCAACTATCACTGGATGTTTAAGTTTGCTGGGGAGCTGCGCAGGCTTNTCACCGGAAAAAACTACAGTTACGGAACAGGATACGCATTCAAACTTCTAAAAGCGTACCACAGCAGACCTGTGGAAGACAGCAACTATCACTGGATGTTTAAGTTTGCTGGGGAGCTGCGCAGGCTTGAGATTAATCTTCAAGAGGATTATCACTACAGAGACGACCTGAAAAATTTTGCAAAGAACTGCAACAATTCCTTGTTGACTAAAGAAATAGTACCAAGCTCTTCAAAATTAGACCTTAAAGGAGTGGACTATTATGACACCATTGCTGACAATAACGTTTTCAAATATCAGTGCATTTACTCCCGTAGCCAAAGAATTTTCGAGACAAAAACAATTCCCGAACTAATTTTAAGTGTTTACCGGGATAATCACTACAGAGACGACCTGAAAAATTTTGCAAAGAACTGCAACAATTCCTTGTTGACCAAAGAAAAGGTACCAGGCTTTTCAAAATTAGACCTTGCAAAAGTGGACTATTATAACACCCTTGCTGACAAAAACGTGTTCAAATATCAGTGCATTTACTCCCGTAGCCAAAGAATTTTCGAGACAAAAACAATTCCCGAACTAATTTTAAGTGTTTACCGGGATTCCTGTGTTTTATTCTGCTCTTACGCTGAGCTCTCTATCGACTTTGAAAAATTCGGAGTAAACGGAAGGGACAATTCCCAATTCAAAGTCAGTTCTATTCTTCGTCAGTATATTGAAGGAAAGGAGCTGAGAGAAGAGGTACGTACACATTTCAAAGAACTAAATGCTCTTAAAAGTCAGGCTGAGACTGTTGATGCAGAATCGGCTGAAGCCCAATATTACCAAGCTGAAGTCCAGCGGTTTTTCGCAATGCTTACAACTTCTCCGATCGGAGATTTATTCCTAAGCCAGGAAAACTGGGATAATCGAAGAAATGAAGTAATAAAGTGGCTTAGAGCGTTCAAAGGGGGCTGCAAGTTTTTCCTAGACGACTACCGCTCAGGAAAGTACAACATGCTGGAAGCAGTTAATGAGAATCTAGAACAAATATATGCGCAGGTTGACGTAACCCGAAACTTCTTTGGCACGCGCATGGATGTGCGCGAGCTGCAGGAACTATCGGATGATCTCCATGAGATGTGGGACTGGAAGATTACTAAATCACCAATGCACTCCCTCCGAGTGGCTTGGAACTTACTAGATAAGGTAAATGAGGAATTGAAGTGTGTCCTCCACAAAAGTTATTGGCAAGATGTCCGAAACGAGACGCTGAAGAAGACTCAGCTCGATTTATTAAATGCTTCCATCTACTCCCAAATCTCTCGGACGCTGTATCAACCTTGCAGTAAGTAAATTAAAAAATAATAAAAATTCATTATTTAGCTATAAAGTTATTGGAACCACTGATACCGACTTGATTGGAGTCTGCACCGCCGAAAACCACGAAATCTGCCGCCCAATGATACCATCCCGCCACCAGCAACGCTACATTAATAACGAAGATGAGCTGTCCATTTACAAACCGAAATGGGTTTTCACTAGAGTGTCCACTGGACATGGCCGGTTCGATGTCAAATGCGAGCCACTTCTAACATACGTCATTGGAGTGAACATTTGCCAGTGTGGATTTATCGATGACTGCGCTCGGGATCTTGGAAGAGAACTGAAATGCCCTCTCCAAGATGTCGGCGATCTCCGACAGCAATGCAAGGGAAGTATTGGATATCCGTGTAAATCACTGCCACTCGCCCCAGGAAGATACGACGAGTCATGTGTTACTGGATACTGTCATATGAGATTAAATTCGTGCGAAGATGACGTTACAGTTTACCCGGCTGTTCATCTCAATAATAACAAAGGCGAAAAACAAAATGATTCGGCCATCTTTCGAGATAAGTGAAAAGGGAGTGGTTCTGCACACAAAAAACTTATGACAACTGCGTTGTAAATAAATATTTCCACCTAGTGTAGTAGACTTGTTAATTACCCGACTAATTTTTTATGATCGGTTATGAATCAGTCACGGTTTGTGTAGTGTAGCATAGCGAATACTGCGAACTAGGTTATGAAAATAATCAAGCAAATAATACGAGCCTAATTCAAGTTAGAAAACTTAAAATTTCATCTGTTCATTAAAAAGCGAAAAAATTGTTTATATTGAGGCATGGAGACAGGTACACTTTATAGGAGACACTTTTTGCATTTCACGAGACACTCTTCTAGATAGCATTTCAAGACACGCTTACGTACTTATCTAATAATGGGCACTGACCAATTTATTTTTATTTATAAAAAATTGGGGCAGAATAAAATCTTTTATTTTAACGTTGTCTAAGCCATACTATATTTGAAATTACTATTACAAAATTTTCTACAAAGATAATTTATAAAGTTACATAAATACGCCAGAAAGTAAAAAAATCTTATTTTTGCTGCAGAAAGCAAGTAAAGTTAAACTCGTTAGATAATTTCTTGGTTTCGAAGTTGTTATCCTCCTATGAATATATAGCATCTGTTAATAATTTTTCCATTAGAGGAAACCATAGCTTTGCAAACCTGTCTACCTGTCAGTTCCTTTTTGTTTAATCACAACTATGACATACAAAACCCTTGGGAAAACTGAGGATTTCACTTCGCCCCAATTTTGCAAATATTTACAATAATATCCATCAGCATCTGAAAGGGTCTACAGGTATGGAAATTATCTCCTTGAGAAATGTCTCCTTTGGGACCCTGCCTTATACTGACATGCATTGTGACGAGAAACGGAGAATAAAGTAGATTGGTAAATAGTAGTCAATGTTTTAACCATCCGTACATTTGTTTTGTGTGTTTTTGTCCATTTATTATTTTGCAAAAGGAGTTCATGCAAATATAGAAGTTGGGGGATGACTGGCTTAGCTCACATTTTTGAGGCTTTATTTTAGTTTCAGGGATTTAAATTCAAGCGATTTCCTTTAATTTCTCCATTTTTTTGTACGGAAGCCGATGTTGCAATTGCAATGCTGGATCCTTCCCGTAAGTTAATATACTTTACTCATCTTTGGTATAAATGCTAACGTATATTTTCTTTGAAAAGCCATGACTAAAGTACAACAATGTTAGTTTTACAGTAGTGAATAAAAATATAAATGTCCTCCTCAAGTGGCCTTTCTTATAAAATAATGTCACGATGTTAGAGCAAGCGATTTTCATTTAGAATTTACTACTACTTTCAGTAATGCATCCCACCAGCTCAAAATTCCGCTCTCTTGGAAATGTGCCAATCTGTTAAGGAAATTTGTCGGGATCAGGCCACCTAGCGTGATCCGGAGCTCTCTCCGGAAATAACTTTCTTTTCCTACTTTTAACCTCAGTCCTTTCACACTTCTCACAAAGTTTTCGGCTTCGGCACCCTTAACAACTAACGCCGTTCTGTCGCACTCCTTCAGCCGACCTAATAGCACACTCATCTCTGTTTCAGGATAGCGCCATTTGATTAAAGTCAGGAGATGCTGCTCATAAAAATTTAAGTTATTGACGCTTCTCAAATTCGTTATGTTTTTCATATGCGTATCAAAAAACCATTTTAAAACAATCGGCAGAATACTTGTTGAAATTAGCGTAGTTTCATTTAAAACCAGCTTATCGGTTTCCGCCAAGTCATTCATTCGTTTCCAGCCAATTTCGTTCATCAGGGCAGATTCAACCTCGAATGTGAATGGAGCAGTGATACTGCCTAAGACCGACTTCGTATGAGGCGAGTCTAAAATTTCTCTCGTATTGACAGAAAAGTTAATAGTACTAGCTTGGAATTTGGGGAAGTACGATACAGTGTAAACTGTAAACTTGTCGTTGATAAGCTGTTGAAATGTTTCGTAGTAGAGTGGAGTTCTTGGAGAAATCATTCCGTATATATTCGAGCTTTTGTAGCCATTAATGACGACAATTCCAGCGAGGAGAATAATTCCAGGCCAACCACCCAGCTTAGTCCTCTGAAGAGTATCGGGAAACGGGGAGGACTGTTCGAAAGTCAATTTTATAATAGCAATTAATTTACTGCCGGTGTTCTCTTTCCATCTCCAAGTTGTTAGGATTCCGGTAGCACTCAGTGCTAGACAAATCCAGATGTAGAGATCGTACGCGCTTAATAGTTCCTTAAATGGGAGGGAGGAACTACCTTGGATAGCACAGCTGACAAACTTCCACTCATCGCTTGGACCTGCAACAAAGGATGAACTGTATCCGGGAGCCCTGATGTATACTTTCCTTACCATTAATGACAACCGGCTAGGATATCTGCTTACATGGTCAGTGAGAACTTGCCCATTTTTGCAGTATTTATTGTTAAAGTGCATCGAGTAACTGAAATTTCTCGCGATGGCCATCCAACATTTTCCAAATATGTGTCGAGTCCTATCGTCATTGGCACTGTAAGCATCATGTAGAATTTTTAGCAGTCGATAATTCGATTTTGACATGATGTCTGTGCTACATTGTAGAAGTTGGGCGGTTGGAGTCCTGAGATTTTCAACATACCAATACTGCTCCGTCTCCAATGTTGGCCGAGGTTTTGCAAAATCGATGAGTTTAATAGCGTCGCCGTAAGTTCTGCAATTAGAGCGGCATCGATAGATCAGGATCTGCTGAGGTAAGCTCCCAACCTCAAAATTTATTATTGGCAAAAAGAAAAAGTTGAAGTTTCTGCTGTACCAGTTGTTGTTTAGAATTATCTTCGAGGTCCACTCTAGAAGTCGATAGTCTAAATGCAGTATAGAAAAAAGAAGAAGAATCTTCTCCAAAGGTCTGCGGTTCGGTGGTAAAGAGGACGTTCCTAAATATTTCCCAGAATTGTTCCAATGATTGATGCAGATACTCAATTTTGACATAACAGTGGTAAAGTCTCCGAAAGAAATTCTAGTTTTACTGAATGCGCTGAGTGACTTGACAGGAAGTGGCGCTATGTCTACACTCTTCTCACATGTCCAGGATTTGGAGCGGGTGGAAAACTTAAATCGGGGAAGTTTCAAACAGTGATTTATTGGACTTCCAGTAATTATAGGTACAACTATTTTGACTAGGTCCAGGTGAAGATGGTTAGTCATAATTCTGAGACATTTATCATGTGGATACATCCTTAAAGAGAAAAATAAACTTTGAATGTTGAGTGGCTTTGTATCAAATTTGTAGTGAGATTTGAGTGCAAACACAACCTTTTTCGTCAGTAAGTCTTCCCTAGACCAGCTTATGTTATGGGAGGACGTAAATTTAGAAGAATCTGAGAAGAGGACCATACCTAGAAATAGCCAAACTAAATTGAGAGTCTTCATTTCCTTACGCTACTTTGTAGTTGTATGAGCTGCTGACGCATGTTGTATGGAAAAATGCTTTGCTAGTCAGGGTTTGCTTTGTCAGGACGAGAAGTAATACGAATGACAATGAAGCACTATTGTGGTGCTCAATTCTAGATTACGATTTAGAAAGTTTTTTACAAACGAGCTTCAAAACCACATTTGTTACGCTCGATATGTCGTCTGTAGCTAAGTAAACAAGAGAAGTAGTCTTATAGTTAGTCTCATAGCTTGTTTTACTGGAAAGACTTTTAAGTTGATACATGGCGATATTTTTCGAGAGACACGGCTGGAGAAGCTGGGGAGTGTCCAACTAGTACATGTGTTAGAGGTCCAGGTCACCTTAACATAAAAGTAGATAACCTCGTTCTGGCGTCACAAACCTTTTATTACTGATCCGCAGTACGAGCAGGTAAAGCTTCATTGCTTTCAGAATGGTATAGATAGCTTTACTTTTATTCGCTCACGCTCGCTCGCCCTCGTCTCGCCTCTCGCTAGAGACTAGTATTTCAGCTCTGTAGTGCGTAAACTTTTTCCAAAGGAATCACAATAACCGACCTGATTGGCGTCTGCACAGCCGAAAACCACGAAATCTGCCGCCCAATGATACCATTCCGTCACCAGCAACGTTGCCTAAATAATGAGGATGATCTGTGCATTTACAAACCGAAATGGGTGTTTACTAGAGTGTCAATTGGACATGGTCGGTTCGATGTTAAATGCGAACAGCTTCTGACATGCGTGGTTGGAGTGAACATTTATTAGTGTAGCATAACGATAGTTCATACTATTTTGCTATATGGCAAAACGGCCTGCTTAATAGTGGATGGAGTATTCACAACTATAATAGCATCCGTCACTACTTTCTTGTAAGAATATAAATTTGTATGGTAAGGTAAATATTACCTGAACAAATGCATCCGATTTTAATGACTAAACAAAATAAACGAAGAAAGAATAAATCCGCCAATTTTAAGCTCACTCCTTTTCTTCATTATGAAATGTCTTTCAATTGTTGTCTATGCTGCTAACTATGTTCAATGAACTTGGGTGGCTGTTTACAAAATTTAGATATGTATACGAAACACTTGTACTAACTTTTAAATTAGCCTACAATGGTGATGACTTATTATCTGATTACCTAAACTTCTCATATATAGAGTGCGGCTCTACTAGAAATAATGTTTATCGGAAACCTGCAATTGAATGTAATAGTCAATGGGGCGAAAGGAGCTTTCGTTATAAAAGTGTTCAACTGTGGCTAAGTATTCCACGTGAAGTATTCCAATGTAATAGTAATGGTTTAACTTTTAACAGATTCAAAACTAACCTGATGGCTCATGTACTACAGCAACAAAGCGATGAATTAACTGTAAATGTCAACTGCTGCGACTACTCGTGTATAAATAGTAATGGTTTAACTTTTAACAGATTCAAAACTAACCTGATGGCTCATGTACTACAGCAACAAAGCGATGAATTAACTGTAAATGTCAACTACGGCGACTACTCGTGTATTGAATCAGCTGCCACACTACTCTTAAATGATTTGTGACTATAATTATTTGTCTTTTATTTATGTCCTTTGATGTAATGTACCCTTCGGGGAAATCAAGACGGACAATAAATCCAAACTTGGATTTAAACACATTTGAATAGTTTGTATGTTTCCCACCTAAACCTGTAATGTAGGGAAATTGCAAACGTTTTGCATAATCACGCTTCATTAATTCGCTTTTTAATGAGAACGGGTAACTAATGAAGCACGTATACAACGTTTACAATTTCCCTACATTATAGGTTAAACTGGGGGAACATACAAACTATTCAAATGTATTTATTAAATCCAAGTTGTGGATGAAACCTTAAAGTGTTTTCGAGTGAAACTATAAATGGTATCATAATCTCAATTTTGAGTAAAATAATGAATTTCGGCTGATTTATTTAGTTTTACCTTCGTACCTGCAAATAGTTTTAAATGGGTCAATTAATTGCCTCTACCGCTAGCAAGCATTGAAATTTTCAATGCCTGTGGCTACTAGTTTTACATACTTGCATTTGTATAAGTTTTTATACGTGTTAATTTTCACAAAATAGTTCATGCCATACAAAAATATTGAATTTGGCCGATGACTAGCTTGTTGTTAGCTCACTTTATTGAGGCTTTAAATTTTTGGGATTTAAATTCAAATAATTTCCTTTAATTTCCCCCATCCTTTTGTACAGTAGCTGATGTTGCAATGCTGGATTATTCCCGTAAGTGAATATTATTCCTTGGTATATATGCACACGTGCATTTTCAGTGAAAACCATGGCTAAAGTATGACAATGTTCTTTGACCAGGTATGCTGGTATGTACTTTTACTGGTGTCATCAAAACAAAAAAAACGAAAAATAAATCCCGAACTTCCAAATATTTTTATTTAAGAAAGAA
>JAHZND010001081.1:0-21867 GCA_027744115.1 Acrocyrtus sp. NNG-2020
AAAATATTTAAAAAATGGCATGCGTCTCTGCTAGAGCTCGCATCTCATCATCACGGAGTCGGCAGTTGAGGTCGGCATCGTTTGTGCCTTAGCCCTAAAAAACAATATCCTCTGCAACAAGCCATTTCACACTTCTTTTTTTTTTGTTTTGCTGTGAATTGGTGCCGTGTGTTATCAATACTGAAAAAAAATAAATGCGGAGAGTGTAATGCAATTCTAAATACAAAAATAAATACAAAAATATAAAAGAGTGCCCTTATTTTTTTTCGTTGGGGATTGTGGTGTAACGCGGAATGCAACGTGGCACGCAGTACTCATACACTCTGCCAATTTAAGAGCTCATACATGACTTTATTTCAACACGCTCGAACTCGAATCATCGTCAACCTTCTCATTTGTGGAGGGATAGCTCCTCACTATTGTTAGTCCACCAGTACACTCGTCAATTTTTAGTATTTTTTTTCGAAATACGTCGAATTTCTAAGCGCCGTTCTAAAATTATACTCAGATGGGGTAACATATATCCCTGGACCTTTTCACTAATTTCACTAATTTCACTGTCCAATTTTCCACACTTGCAAAAAATATATTTGATTGCTGATTAGTGTCCTAATTTCAAATGAGACTTTGGAAATTATTTTTTCCCGACTACCTACTTACTCTTCTTCTCGTTAGCAGTTGTTAAAAAAATTGAGCAGTTTACATTAGAATCTCATCATTTTTCTGATATTTTGTCACTGCTGAACTTATTTCAACGTAAATTATCAATTTATTAACAGCACATCACAAAAGAGTATTTTTAGGGGCTTACCCTCCTAATTCACACTTCGTCAATGGAGACTGACGGAAAAATGAAGAAAAAAATTGTGTGGGCTAGAGAACAGAGCAAATTTCATTTACACAAACTAAATAAATTTTTCTTGCTGCTTTGCTCTTCTCTGATCGTGATTAATTTGATCCATGTCATGTGTGTGGTTTACAGTGTAAATCACGTTATTTAGCTAATACGCAATGATGATCCTATGCACAGCCAAAGGAGTAACATGGCTTTATTGGCATTCTTGTAAGTACAAGAAAAAATGTGCATTTTTTGAAAAACATTCTTTTTTTATCTCTAATTTGACCATGTCTACACTCGACTAATTCCTCAAAGGTTTTGGAAGGATTTTTTTATATGAAAAGACGTGTTCTGCTAGGCTGCCCATCAGCGTCAAAATCATCATCCTTATGAGTTCACATTACGCAACCTCCATTTAGCTCCATCTCTCTCTCTCTTCATCTGTCTTCATTAAGGGATTATGTGATCCCTCCACATCCACCTCCACCTCCACACTATGATGTAGCTTTAAACATGGCTCACAATGAAAACACCAAATTCAACAACAATGAAAACTGATGGATATGAGACGTGCACTTTGTTGAAGCAGAGGATATATATTTTTTAGGTGCAGGAGCGTTATTGTTATACGATTTATTTATCTTCTAGAAAAAAGTATTTTTTGCTAGCATTGGAATCCAATACACAAAAAGCACCTTCGCCACACAATTTTTTTTGTACAAGATCCTTTCTTATATATATTTTTGCTATTAATTACATGTCATGTTTACAACCCCAACAACATACGACTAAGCTTTATTTACAGAAACGTTTGAGAGTATTGTTATTATACTCATTATGTAAAAATTAGCAGCAGGTCGAATTACATTTTTTCCTTTTTTTATAGCTTTTGTCGCCATTTAATTAATTTAGTGTACATTTTATATGCAGTCAGTACAGTGTTTGCAGTTTTACAGTGTGCACCTGAATATATATCTATGCAGCTGAGTAAGTCCACAAAAAACATTTATTTCATTCTCTAATTTGAAATTATTTCACGGCTGAGTTGCCCTCCACTCCAGCAATGCATTTTCTGCGAGTGTGCAAAAGTTAATTGTGAAGGAAAGAACAATTTTTGGAATGCTCGATTGTTCATATAACCTACATTGTAGCTGTGCCTGTTTGCCTAAGGATGAAGGAGCACTTAAAATTTACTAAACTACACAAAATTTACTAAATTGAGCATCACACAAAAAATGATTGGTGTATGCTTGCTTTGTTCTCAGCGTATAAAATGAAGCTTTTTTAGCTGATTGCAATTTGCAACTGCAGCTGCTAAAATAAGTGTAGTTATATCCGTAACCTAAAACATGCTAAAAAAATAAATAAACAATGAGTCTATTTTTATATTTACTCCGTCGGCAACTCCAACTCCAACTTTGCAAATTGATCGAGATATATATTCGAGATTCCTTTTTTTTCTTTTCAGGCTCCTCACTCTAGCCCTCACAATTCCTCTGTGAGGATATAGTGATAGGGCCATATGAGTCTGGCGAACCGTGACATGAGGAGCTCAGTAACCTCCGCGATAAATAGCAAATACAGCAAATGCACTGCATCTTAACAAGCTTGCAAGGTTTTTAGATAGCACTGCGAAAAAATAAGATGCAGATGCTCGCAGATAAAAATATAAATGGCGATGAGTGTACTTCTACTCACTTTCGGTGGCTAGTGCAATAATTTTTCCACTAATCTTCTCCTTCCTTAAAATGAACATTGCAATTTTTTTTATTATTTACACTATTCCAGCTTTGAGTTGGAGCATTTTTTGCACAAAACATAATAAATAATATTTTTTTGGGGTATTTTTCTCCGCCACTGTTGACTGTAGGCACAAGGGACAACCCATGAAAATTCATTTTTAACGGCACTTTTACTACCAAAACATATCTCGAGAATGATAGCTTCTCGGATAATAGCCCCGTAAAATGGAATTGTTGTGAGGAGCTCAATCGCAAAAAAATGTTAAATAATAACAATGGTGGTGATTATTATTTTTTTGCGAGTAGAAATCAAAAGTGCAGGCCGCTCTCATCGTCAGTTCCTTTTTTTAGTGGCAGACAAAACAGTAATTTTGTAGGGAGGTGATGTGATAAGTGATAGCGTATCACTATCACGCATGTTTTTATGAGCGGAGCAGACAACTGAAAATCTTAAATCAATTGTATTGCTTGCAAAAATGGAGCTCATACAGGGGCACTAAATAAGATAAAGATCAGAATAATGAGCGTGAGATGGCTGCAATAAAAAAATGAAGGGATCTCCGAAGCCAAACAGACATGGCCATGCCATCATGGCTGTCATGGCACGCTAAAAAAATTGTATTTTTTAAGTCTTTAGCAAAAAACTCTCAACTAGAAGAAAAAGAGAGAGATCAGCGGAGCTGCAAACTGCAAAAAATAATAATAAATGAGCAGCTTTTCTTCTGGTGCGTAGACTCAGTTAGGATAATTACCCATTTTTTTAAGTCGCTGAAACTGTTATGCTCCTCACAGGTTATTGTCGCGCAGAAATTCCTTTTTCTAAAAAGATAAACTTAAGTAGCCTTGAAAAATCGTAGGGGCAAATATGAAGGGGAAGGAACAAAAAAATATTCTTTTTGCATTTTATGAGATTTAAGGAGGAATTCGAAAGTGCGTGTTTTTAGCTGACCACTGATCACTGTTTTTTTGGGTGTCGTGGTGGGTGGAGTGTGGAGTGAAGTGAATAAGCAGAAAAATGTAAAGTTTCTCCCTCTCGTTATTGGGACAATGTCATGCAAAAGGGCAGCGACAGTAGAGTAATGTGATGAGGCTTTTTTTGCGAAATGACGGGCGACGGGCATAACACTCTCTGCGGCATAATACCAAGAGCAATTCACTATTCCCATTTTATTTCTGCTGGCATCCAAAAAAAAAGAAATTTATTGCTAATTTTTGATTAAGGCTAAAACAATAGATTTCACATTTCTTTTTTTTAAAGTCTCCGCAGGAAACTGGCTTGGCTTAGCAGCAGTTAGCTGCATTCTCACACCAACTGATGTAATTTTCTGTGTAAGGAGAGCACCTTAAGGTGTCGTGCTAAGCACACCCTCATAGCTCGAAAGTAGAAAGAAAATGTAGCGAAAGCTTTTTTTCTGCGGTTTTCAAGGTAACTTTAAACTCACTCCTTAAAAAAATTCATGAGTTTTAGAGCTTCCCTCATTATTTTCAGCACAAAATCTGACATTTTTTTTATAAATTTTTTTTTTGCGTCGGCGCTAATAATAAAGCAAAAGTAAATTGCATTTGTGACAAATTAGATATTATTCTGACATTGACACTGTGTGGAAAAAGACTGCCATTTTAAAATTCTAAAAAAAAGAGAATCTATGAATATGCCATATTCTCTTCCTTCTCTCGGCGCACACACTCACTTATCATCTTCTTTCCTCGTTTATGCACCAAATCCCCAGCATTCAGGTCACAAATAGCTAAATTTGGGGTAAGGGAAATTAAAGGCTCGTTTGTTTTGAAAATCTCAGTTTCAGTAGTGCAAGCATAAAGCCTCCTCCTCGGAAGAGTGTGATGGAGCCTCCTCCTCCTCCTCCTTGCCCATATATAAAAATCTCTCGCATTAAATATACCGGGAAATAGAAGTAAGCATAATTGCAGTATAATTTCACTTGTAAAAAAATTAGAAACAAAAATTTGTTTTGAGGAGGGAAGTGCAAACTGAATGGACAGCCTTATCAAAAAAAAATGTAATCAACACGAAATCATCTTCTTTATTCAGCATCATCTCATATCACTGTAAACTACCTTAAAATCCATTTTTAATGACTCATCATCTTTTTAGCCTACCAGCGCGGACGCGATATTTTTCCTCTCCAACTTTATAATAATTTTTTTTTGTTTTTTTTTCGCAAGGATGATGAAGATACTCAGCTTGGCTGAAAGAGAAGAAGGTGCATAATATTTCTCAAAATAATATTTTTTTGTAGTATTAAAGTATGCTACAAGATTGATTACATTTTACTCACAATTTCATCTACAATATTTTTTTCTTACATTTCCTACCTCCAAATAAATCTGTTTCGTGCTAAGGAGAATTACAAATATTATTTTTTATTTAGTCCGCTCTACGCACTCAGAATAATCAAGCATATTATATTTCCCTTTCAGTTTTTTTGAGATGTAACAGCGATAACAAAACAGCAAATTCCTCATGAAGCATCTTATCGATGATGGGAGCCCATTTGCCAAAAGATTAGGCGCTCACTCCTTCCCAAGTACTTTTCTGACGAGATGCCTTAAATACTTTCGATGTAGAGTGAGCCACTCTGATTCCGATCCAAATATTATTTTTTGGGGAAGAAAAAAAGAAAAGAATTGCTCATAAATAGCTTCAACCTTCGATTATATTGTTAAAAAATTATATGAAATCAATGCCAAAATTTTTGTTTATTTAGTACTAGGAAAATAAATATATAATTTTTTAGTGCTTTTTTAGTTAAAATGCAAGAGTTAGTCTCTAAATTACATATTCACTCCGGATGAATATATGCCAACAGCATCAGCACAGGTGTAGTTTTTACTTGTGAGCTGCCTAATTAGTGGCTCTATGCTGACGGTGCAGAATAAAAAAAAGTAGGCAGCCACTTCGACTTTACACATTTCAAATGGTGTAACCGTTATCGCAACGGTTTGTGGATTGTAATAAGGACCCACATTTAAATCATAATTATTATGCGACACGTGCTTAAAACTCGCCAGCGCACTTACGACTTATAAGCTCTAAAGTAGAGAATAATATTGTCAGTGATTAGTGGCCATTCATACTTTGCTCTTATTTCGCGCTAAATAATAAAAAAAAAATGCTCGTAGTAAATTAAAACTCGCCAGCGCACTTACGACTTATAAGCTCTAAAGTAGAGAATAATATTGTCAGTGATTAGTGGCCATTCATACTTTGCTCTTATTTCGCGCTAAATAATAAAAAAAAATATGCTCGTAGTAAGCTCTAGCCTAGCCCCACAGAAAAAAAGTATTTCTTTTTAGTGGCTCTCTGTGCAATCTGTTATATAGCATTATCATAAAAAGGGTGTAAAAAAAGTAGTTTGCACTTGCTCATAATTAAAACGACCGCAGCACAAGTAAAAAAAGATCCGCAGGACAAATACACTGCTTAAGTAGGCTTCCCATTGAAAAAAGCACCAAAATAATGAATTCGTTTTCTTTCGCTGGCTAAGTAGCCCAGTTCATACAGCACAGCGTAGATAGAAGAATATTTTTTTGGTTTTTGTAATGCTAAAGCACACACTCAATTTAATGCAGCTAATAAAAGAATTTTTTTTTTCAGAGAGATTGAATTGGGAGCACAGAAAACGAAACAGATTTTTACTGGGATATGCCTTATCGGAGTTGTTGTGCCATATGAATAAAAGTGCATTGATTAGTGCTCGTAAAAAAAGTACAGCACCGCCGACGCCAGTTTTACATTTATTTTTTTGCAAGCTGTGGCTCTGGCTATTGGCTACTCTCTGATTAGCACCGCTGCCATTCCATTTGGCAATTGGCAATTGAAAACACGCTCGAGTATAGAATTTGCGCGAGTGAAAAGAATTTTTCCTTCTTTAGAAATGGATTTGTTTTTTAAAAACAAAATGCACTAAAGCACAATAAAGCTAAAATGGTAATGGCATCGCTAAAAAATAATTGCGTGGCTGTTAACCTCCATGATCAATCTTCGATAACGCCATTAGTGGAGGGCACATATAGTGCGGTGGTGGCTTTTTTAACTGTGCGCTGATAAGAAATAAAAAACCAAACCGTTTTCAAAATTTTTGTGCACAGGAATAAAAATGCTCAGTTTTTTTAACTGATAGGCTAAGTACACAAATAAATAATTACAGCGACGAGAGATTTGCGCAGTGCAGCATAGTAAAAAAATGGGGAGTTATTTTTTTGAGTACTTCCTTCGAAAATCAGAATTTTTAAGGGAAAATCAACCTTCGTCAACTAACCAAGTGTGAAATGAAAATAAAAATGGGAAAATTGCTAACTAATCTGTGAGTTTTTTTCTCGCTTATCTCACTCCATTTTACACATGTTTGATAAATCAGCATATTGCACATATGTATCCACCCAGGTGAGACTGTTCACCCTTCACGATCTAAACTAAAAAGTGTTAATCTGCTTATTTCACTCATATATTTTTTTTAGTTTCTGGGTTTCGCAAAGTCACGAGTGTAATTTATGCCTGCAGACTAAATCCGTCTGTCCGATTGTCGCCGAGTTTCTTGAAATTACCGCTCTGAGAATGAGACTAGTTAAGCTAATGTAACTAGCACCTATCTGGCGTAAGTTTCTGTCGCAGTTGGACTGTGACTTTTCAACAAAATTGGAATTGGTTTATTAGATAAGTTTATCTTAGACTGGCGCTTGTTTTATTAGCACTGATCTGATTAGCCATTATTGCCACTAATGTGGAAATGTACGAGAGGGAAGAAGCATCACTCAACTACGGTTAATTGCTGACTTCATCTTGCAACCTGCCATAATTTCTTGCATGATTTTTTCCCTCTTATCACTTCACATTTCACCGTTGCAGTGTCATCTTGTAATATTTTATCTTGAGAGAGGTACCTACAAAATCACAGTGTACCAATTTAGGGAGAATCCCTTTTAAAAAAAATTCCAATTTTTAGGAGGAATTATAATTACAAAGCAAAAATAATTTTTGTAAAAATTCCTGGCTGAAAATCAATGTCAGCAAAACAAAAGTCCGCGTCATTTCTTCAATTTTTATAATAAAAGTGGAATTTCATTCATTTTTTCATGCAATTTGCAAGCTTCCTGCAAGAAGTCTCCTTCGGAAAAAGGATAGCACCTTTGCATTCCACATTCCACCTTTTTGCGTCTTTGCCAAAAAACGTAAACTCAAGA
Organism: Acrocyrtus sp. NNG-2020; assembly: GCA_027744115.1. Lineage (NCBI taxonomy): Eukaryota > Metazoa > Arthropoda > Collembola > Entomobryomorpha > Entomobryidae > Acrocyrtus > Acrocyrtus sp. NNG-2020. The sequence goes on from JAHZND010001081.1 coordinate 7,783, forward strand.
AAAAAAATATATTGATGAGCGGACTCTGAAATCAAGGAAATGCTTTTTTATTCTGGCTTGCTTAATATCCCTCAATCGCAAGTTGCAAGTTGCAGGTTGCATGTTCACTTTGCACTACATATTTTAGCGCCACAATATACTCCACACTCATTAGTCATCATCGCATGACGTTATCTAACACAGAAACCCTAACATTATAAAATTCCACTCTACTTATTACTCTGATAAAGTCGTTTTCTGAGCTGTACAAGATGACCAAATGGAAGCGCTGCAGAGATAAATACAAGTGCCGCGCAAACACGCCATTTTTAATACATTTCTGCAGCCACCAACAAACTGTAAATTTCCTTTTTTTTTTTTTTTGAAAAAGTTCATTTTATTAATGAAAAATAACGCCACTTCTCTAGCTCTGCTACAATTTTTTATATTTTTTTGCAAGTTGCCAACTTTTACACAGAAAAGCTCTATAAACGGCGCTCCTCACATTTTATTTTCTTATTGAAAACAGAAGAAAAAAAATCAAAAGTTGATCATGATATTTATATTAAATGCGCTTATTTAATAAGGAATCAGGATAGAGGATAGTGATGGGAGGATATGACAGAAAAATGACAAAGAAAAAAATGTATGAAATTTATTGCACGCCTCTTATTACCTCATAATAAACAGCTTCTTTAAAAAAGTGCTTTTTTCCTCTTAACCGATGGTTAAGATTAGATGAGAAAAAAAGAGCAAAATGAGAAAAAAAGCGGCTCACGTACAAGTCCGCTGTCTTTTCCTATTAGGCATGTCCGCCACTTCTCCTTCCTATCAATCTCGTTTATGGCAGTGTACTAGCTGTTATTTAGCTGCTAACAGTAATCATTCTAATAATATGCAACAGCATTAAAAAAAATAGTTTGCAGAGAACAGGTTAAATAGCTTGCTCCTCACGGCAATAACTGATATCGCAACGATACAGTCATGTAATGTCGAGCGTGTGAGCAAAAAAAATATGCACATCCTAAAAAAACGGGCTAAAACTTGCACTTATTCCTGTCATTAAAGTTGTATTTCTGTTTTCACCGAAAGTCACTCAACCCTTCTCCTCTCCTCCCTTCTAATCACACGGAAAATAAGTAAAATAAAAATGAATATGGATGAGTCCCTCTAACTTTTCCTCCGTCCTCCGCTATATATTTACTGGTCAGTTCCCATGAACCTTTTTCTTATCTGATATGCTAACCCTGCAAAAAAATCTCAGCCTGGTAGAATAAATATATTATCGATCCGACTCGGTGAGAATGGCGGAAAGGAATTGCAATCACGTGAGACTGATTACTCCTTTTACTTTATGGAGGGGCTAATAAAGCACGTATTAAAGCAATCCACTTTATTTGTGGAGGAAAGATAGAATAAAAATAGTGTTGGGTGGATGTGGATGTCGAGGTGGAGGAAGTGCTGAAATAAGTGCCCATCCTAATCGCTACACATTTTCTCGATAGACAAGAAGCTGATGAGAATGTATGAAAAATTGAGACGTGAGCTTGTTTTCACAGGAAAAAGTATGGAAGGAAGAGGCAGAAGAAGAGTTACAGTATTTAATTATTATTAGAGATGAAAGGGAAGAAACTGTAAATCTTAAAAATAACACAATTTTTTCCTTCAGATTCTCCCGTTATTTACCTGTACAGGTTAAGGAGGAAGCTGACAGATAGATATTGAAAAGATAAAAATAGACAATATTTTTTGGATGAATTGTAGAAAATTGGCTAGTGAATTCACGTAAAAGTATGACACAGACACACAATCCATATTAAAAATTTGTAAGAAAAGTACACTTTAAAAACTTACCTTATTAATAAATTTAGATAGATCCTTTCCTCCAAATATAAAATTGTCAGTGTTGCCTTTACTCACTCACTTCCTTCCTTTTTTTGTCAGAGTTGGTTACAAAAAATTATTAGAGATGAAAGGGAAGAAACTGTAAATCTTAAAAATAACACAATTTTTTCCTTCAGATTCTCCCGTTATTTACCTGTACAGGTGAAGGAGGAAGCTGACAGATAGATATTGAAAAGATAAAAATAGACAATATTTTTTGGATGAATTGTAGAAAATTGGCAGATTCACGTAAGAGTATGACACAGACACACAATCCATATTAAAAATTTGTAAGAAAAGTACACTTTAAAAACCTACCTTATTAAATTTAGATAGATCCTTTCCTCCAAATATAAAATTGTCAGTGTTGCCTTTACTCACTCACTTCCTTCCTTTTTTTGTCAGAGTTGGTTACAAAAAGCCACCAATTTGAGGCTGTTGGTTGTGCCGGCTCAACCACCCGTGAAATTTCGATTTTTCCTCTTCCTCTCAAGAAAATTATCACTTAAATATTGTCACTGGAAAAAGTCCTAAACAAAATTCTACTAATTTAAAAAACCTCCACTAATTACTCCTAGTAATTAATCACTACCGTAACATATAAACTGTCACAAATTAAAAAAAACTGTATTACAAAATTAGAATTTTTTTTTTGTGTGACTAAGGTCCATTTACATAAGGACACGAAACGGGTTAATTCACAGCATCCTGCTCTCCGCACAAAAACTAACTCGCCTTGACTCCCTTTTTAGGCTAGGGCCTTTAAGACATTTAATCCTCGAACACGAAAAATGTGGCCCAACTCGGGATTTTCAAAAGTCCTCAGTCCTCCCGACCACCACTACCACTACCACTACCAAATATCCTCGGAAATGTGTGCCACACAACTTTTATCGAAGCTCATATCACCAAACCCCAAAAGCCTGTCATACTTAGAAAAGGAAAGCCGTCTTTGTTTCCGCTTGTGGATGTTCACCAAAGAAACGTCCTAGAGCAACTGACTCTTACAAGTGGCAGGCTTGGAGGATATACAGTGAAAAATTGAATGTGCCAGTTGCATATTACAGCCCTACAATGACTACAAGCCCATCTCTAACAGGTAACAAGTGCATACTAAATGTGAGAGTGGGATAGCCCAAAGCTCAACAATAATGCGTGTATTCTCTAACCCTTCTACATTTTACTATCCTTCTCCCACTATAGTAATCATCAGTTAAAAATTATGCTCCCACACTTGAAGTTTGAAGCCAACATCAACATTTTGTATGAAGTCTGTATGAGCTATACTCATATTACATTATTTTATATGAGCGGAAAATAAAAAGTTTGTTACAGTAGCCGCACTAAATACAATTTTTTAAAAAACTGACAGTTGGGCCTTTACTTTTTTGCTTTTGCAGAGGGGAAAACGTTGGCTCACTGGTTTTTTTTGGATGGGGTTTATAAGGAAAGGGTTGCGCATGAGAGATAGGGAATGGATAAAAGTAAAAATTTCAGCAGGATAGTTTCTAGTTTTTAGCTGCTTTGCTAGAGAAAATATAAATTTTTAGCTAGTGCCTTTTCCTCATCCTACCGTGGGATGCAGGATGCACGCAGGGAGGAATATATATATTTTGGTAGGTAAAAATAGCTGATTCTGATGATATGGATGGGGTATGTGATAGGAAATTGGTGGACTGATGTGAGGAGGGTGAAGTTTATTTCAAAAAGTTGAGGCTTTACCTTGACAGGAAAGGAAGAGAGGAAAAGGAAAAGGGAGTAATAATAATATGGTGACGGTGCAATGTGCAATGTGCTCCTCACAAAAATATAAATTCGAAAAATGAACTATTCTCGGACAAAACTCATTATTGAGTTGTGTCATGAAAGGCCACTTCTGATTTTCCTGTAAGATTGTAAAAGTGCACTGAAGTTGTAGCTATGTATATATAAATGAAATAGATTATTAATGAGTGAATTTTATACTAGAAAAGAACTAGCTCAAAATCACGTTTTCTCTTTTATCCTCTTCTGCTGGGAGAGAACTTCATGCTACAAAAAAAATATTTACCTTTTTTACCCCTTCCCTTCCCTTCTTCTTTTTCTTCTTCTCCTTCCGTCTTTGCAACTCTTTTTCCTTTTTTTCGGAGAGGAAAAAACTCACTTCCTGTCCATCACAAAAAAATATATAAGTTGTGTGCGTAGCCAACAACTAAACAACCCCCGCATGTACCAATAAAAGAGAGCCTTTAAAAAGGATCTTGTCATTATTTATAATCATCAGCCTCCCATTAGTTGACTTGATTATTAGCTGTCCTCCCCAGTACCGTACATAAAACAGGCCAGAAGTGTACAATTATGTAGACGGGAATTGATATCCTCTATGAAAATAAAATGCTTTTTCAGTGTTCAGTCCAAGTCCAACTGCTACTCCTCTTTACAAAGTCCGTTAAAATAGCTTTAAAAAAGTCTAATGACAAGATGTATATTTTTTCATAGCATTTTTCATATATTTTCATTCTCTGACCATCAACCATGGGAACGATTGAACGGAGATGGAGGCCGAGAGAGGGCTTTAAAAAACACAAAAGAAAAGTCGAGGCTATTTCTTTGGTTGATGAAAATCCTGAAATCTACTTGCAAAAAAACGGAGGCCACGAGAGGGCTTTAAAAAACACAAAAGAAAAGTCGAGGCTATTTCTTTGGTTGATGAAAATCCTGAAATCTACTTGCAAAAAAGATTTGTGCGAAAAGTAGTATTTTTGCTTTTTAGTTGTCGTATTCTGCCTCTTTTCTGTGTTTTTATTGTTTATGTTTATGAGCTTGCAATTTAGGAAGAAAATAAATGTTTAGGTTTTTCATGCAGAATAGGATTAGTGCTTATTAGTGTAGTAGTAAGCGATTTGATAAGGTGAAGGAGCAGCTGAGTTGTCACTTTTTAGTGCATTATTATTTTTTTAATAACATGAAAGCTTGTACAATGTTAAGTTGTAATACTCGAATGCATTCTCAATTCTCTAAAAACTGTTAAAAAATTGTTTGAATTTTGTGTTCCCAACGAAGTCGTGTCGATGCTTCACTTTTTGCATAAATTTGTGAGATATTCTCGAAGGGATACCTGATACCAATTCGGCATCCTTTTACCCCCAGTTTCTGGAGGGATATTGCTCCAGCTTGATCGTGACAGCCCATTAATGTGTTGCTGGATGAAGCCTTAAAAAAGAAAAGAATGTGACGAAGTAGTAGCAACAGATTTAGTGGTGTCGAATTAATTATCGAGATCCTTACTGACACACTCATTTACATTGGGGAGTGCTGCTGCTTTTTGTCCAGGGAGTAAAATGTGCTATGTAAGACCATTGATGGGGCATTGGTATACAAATTGAAATCATCTGCTGGAACCGCAGAATGAAAGTGAGCACCTTTAAAAGCAAGTAAACAGAGGAACTATTGAAAATACAATTGTCAAATTTTCTCACAAGAATGAGCATAATTTCCTTCCAGTTGACTAAAAGTAGGAAAAGATTGATTCGTTTGGGGAGGGTGGGGGGTATTATTAACGTTTAGAAATATGATTTGAGCGGAGAAAAACTTTTAGACTAGTTCAGCAAAGAATAAACGCGTTTTTTCCTACTTTTATCAGCTGTCATGCCGTGATCAAATTGAAATGTAAATATTTACACTCTGCACTCTGCTCTAGTTTAGAGACTCCAGCTTGTCCAGAGATGAAGGACCTAGCAAACTACGCCCATTTATCGGATTAGAATTTAGTGACCAAGTGCCAGGTGTCCATCTGCGTTTTCTAGCTTCCAATCTTCCATCCAGCATCCACTCTGAAAGAGGATCATCTTCCATTGCGCTGGGACCTATACCCAGTGTATAAGATGTATATTTTTGCATATCTGGAATTCTGGACAACTACGTATCAGCATAATATGTAAGTAATCCACTACACAAAAAGTCATTACTATTCGTATTTTATTAGCTCTTTAATTATTCAAAATTTATAAAATTCATTTGCAAAAAATGTTAATTGCAGTTTTAGCAGCAAGCTCCAATTAGCCCAATTACATTGCTGATATGGGCGGTCAAAGAATGAACGTTGATTTTCCGAGTGCATCACCAATTACTGTCAAGTTAACTGTAATTAGCACCATTATTATTGCTGAAAATATTTGGAACTCGTTCTCCCTCTCAGCCACCCAAGATACAACCATTTTCAACTTTAATTGAAAAAATTCAGTGAGTCAGCTGCACTGCATCTCAGCTTAAAGTTTAAACATTTAAATTTCATATCTCCAACATCAACATCCAACTAATTTCAATCTTTTACTATTATTACATTTTACATTCTCAAGCGAGAGGTTTAAATGCAAACAAGGAAAATTTATTTTATTATTTTTTGCAGAGCTTGCGAAACATTTCGTTCTCGTTCTCGTTGGTATTACAGAAAGTAATTGATATTGGATTTTTGTTTTGATTTGAAAGAGCTGCATATTATATTGCCTCATCTCTTTCTGGGTACAAGGTAGCCTCTAAAACTAATATATTTTTTTAGCTATTTAATCGCATTAAAAGTTATCCGATGGCAGCTGCAGAAAACATGAGGTAGCGTCATCATCGCCCCTCATCACCATCATGGTTGGTGGTGTTGATGTCCTCAGAAAAAGCAGCTCTCTAAAAAAAAGAGTAAAGTAGGAGCTTTCAGTTTACGGGATTTTGAGCTGGCTCAACTTGTGCTGAGGAAAAGCATTTGGACTGAGAGTGAAATAGAGAGCGGGGAAGGTGAAACGCTGTTCTGTGAAAGGAGCGCCTGCTTCAGTGTAGGAATTCTTCATTGCTAATGAGCCCTTCACATGAGATCATTTGAGCATCAGGTAACTGTAGTATTTGAAATTTTGTGAGATCTCCTAGCTAGCTGTAGACTTAGAGTGGTGTGGTGTGGTGTCGTAAAGCACTCCTGCTGATTTTTTAATAGGTGCCCTTTTGGTGCAGATGAGTTGACGAGGAAGGAAGAATGAGTATAGTTTATTTTGACTAAAATAACTTTTGAAGAGCTGAGATTATTTAGTTGTGGGGACAAAACTAAAAAAAGTGTGGTTTGGCGGTGAAGGTGTTGGGACGTAAAATAATGAAGACTGAAGCGGAGCAGCCTTTCCCTGGAGGTCAGCTCAAAAATACTGACAGTGCTGGTGAAGGAGGGGAAGGTGGTGCTGGAGGAGAGGCTGTGGGTGAAGGAAATGGAGGAGATGTGGATGGAAACTCGATGGCGTATACTCCGTGGGAGAGGAGCAAAAAGAGCTGGTCGGATTTGAGGGAGGATGTGCGGGACATTAGGAGGAGACTGTGGAGCCTAGGCTCGAGAGTGCCGCACTCCTTCACATTTAGGAAGATGGCGGGGAAAACTAGAGTTTACTTTATGTCAAGCCCACCGCACTCTAGAGATAATTCTATTTTTGCGATAGACGTGCCAGATGAGTCTCCCTCGAATGGAGAGCCCGGAAAAGGAGATTTGCGACTGCCTTGGCTTCAGATAGTTGCCTCGGACTTTCAGGTTAGATATTTTGTGAATTTAGTGCATAATTATTATGATGAGATTGCAAATATTATTTAGAAGAAAATGGCAACTCAAATATTTTCCTGTTATCATCGCCACTTTTTTATAGGGAAGCTCCCCTCCAAGCAAGGAGGAAATACTTATGATGGAGAGGAAGCGGATGACGCCAACGGGGATATCCTCTTACGAGTTCCACGAGGACACCTCCAAATTTGTTTTTAGCACATCGGCATTTTTATATCAGTGCATTGACAGCAATGCAGCAGTGAGTTATTCCCCTTTACAATTACAATTTTGTGGTTTTAAAACTTTAAAGTTAATTACGTAAAGTGAGTTACTATACTGCTGCTCCTCCTGTTTAAGGACTATCCTCTCACGCCAACTGAGATTCAAACCCCGAAAACTTATGGTGCCAGATTGAATGCAGAAATATGTCCAGGAAATTCTAATCTCATTGCTTACGTCAATAATGGAGATATATGGGTTGTCAACAGTGCTAATGGTATGTAGTTTACGAGTGTTTAGTTACCAGCGTCTACAGCAACAACTTAATTAGCCTTATTTATACTCTGTATTAATAGGATTTGAAGCTCAGCTAACATTTACACGAAATGCAAACACTCCTGAAAACGACCCAGTCAGTGCAGGTTTGCCTTCGTATATAATGCTGGAAGAGTTTAATCGGTTTCAAGGATTTTGGTGGCAGCCCAACTGTGATACATCGCGTTAGTGCCAATAATAGCTGTTTATCTATTTATTTATTTTTATTTATTGGATGTTACTCAAATAAGTAGATACTCTTGAGTTGTGTGTTTATCAAGTGGCTCTGCAATGTGCGTTGTTTTAGGGAGCAACCAAGTATACACAATACTGTACGAGGAGGTGGACGAAACTGATGTGAATCTTGTCAACCTGTTAACGTTGCCAGGGAAGGACCCGGAAGCATACAGATTCCCCGTTCCAGGTTCTCCGAATGCAATTTCTCTGCTGAAATTTGTGAATTTTGAGCTTGCTGCAAATGGTCAAATAACTAATATTGAGAATTACGAGATGATGCATCCCATCCAAAAGTTATTCAATTGGGTGGAGTACATTGTTAGGGCAGGATGGACTCCCGATGGAAAATAGTACGTGTTTTATGGCTTAAATTATTACATAAAATAAAATTAATAGATTTAACATTTAGTGGGAATTTATAATGATCGTAATTATACTCTGTGTTGCAGCGTATACGCTCAGCTTTTAAATCGTCAGCAACAGCGACTAGAACTAGTACTCATCCCATATCTACCTTATGAGGCAATTGAAGGAAACTGTCCCGGAGATTTTGAATGGCCTTCCGCCCCAGCGTATGTTGTCTACTCAGAAAAGACAAATGTTTGGATAAACGTCCACGACATTCTGACCTTCCTTCCAACTGGAGATTCAGATTTCACCACGTTTCTGTGGGCAAGTGAGGAGAGCGGCCACCGGCATTTATACGTAGTTAAATCTGAATTAAAACCGGCCATCACTCCTAACTGGCACGGGGAAGCTTCAATAGGTACAATAAATTAGATATAATATGTGCGGCTTATTAAATTTATTAAATAAATGTGTTGCTAATTTCCACCAAAATTATTTATTTAGAACTGTGCTTGACGCCCACCCTGTTAATGAAGGCTGCTCTGACTGAAGGAGATTGGGAAGTAATGAATACGCAAATTGCTTGCAACTACGACATGGGACTTATATTTTTTATCGGCCTCATGGACAGTCCCATTGAACGGCACTTGTATGTCGTGTCAGTCCACGTCCCCACGAAAATTAGAAGGCTTACTCCACTTGGCTTCTCGTATACCGCTTTCTTCAACGCAGACTGCACACTGGTCATCTTAACTTACAGCAGTACCAAAGTGCCCTCAGTTTGTCAGCTCTTCCGGGTCAAGTATACAGACTCTTCAGTGGACGGAATTAGCCTCGAACTCATTACAAACTTGAATGATTCACCTCGTAAGGAAGCTGGTATAAATTACTTAAATTTGTCCTAGCACAGTTTATATAGTACCTTTACATCCTTTCTTAAGCAGTGGAAATAATACTTTTTATTAATGATAATTTCAGAGATAGATTCAGATTTCTGCTTCCCCGAAATTTTCAGTCATCAACTAATCACCGGCGAAACCTTATATGCCATGATTTATAAGCCATTTAATTTTCAACCTAACAAAAGATACCCTACAGTTTTAAATGTGTACGGTGGACCGGAAGTTCAGCTTGTATATAACTCATTTCGGGTACTCATTTAAGAAAAATGTTAATGGCTTTTAAAAATTGCGTTTAAAAAGAACATCCTTTAAAATTCTTTTTTTACTGTTCAGGGCTCGGGTCAATTCTGGTTGTATCTGTTGGCGTCGCAGGGCTATTGCGTGGTCGCTATTGATTCCAGAGGATCGCACCATCGTGGAGTTCAGTTTGAAGGCCATATTAGGGGGAAAATGGTAGCTAATAATACTAATTAGCGTTTTAAATTAGACTTTTTTATCACTTGGTATTATTGATACTCACATAATTTGGCTAATATTACAGGGCACAGTGGAGCTCAAAGATCAGGTGGAAGTTCTAAGGTCTTTAGCGTGGCAGCACCCCTTCATAGATTTAGAGCGGGTTGGAATTTACGGTTGGTCGTATGGTGGCTATTTAAGTTTAATGGGTCTCATTCAGTATCCGCAATTATTTAAGGTAAGTGTTTGGTCACTGTTTATTTGATTATTCCCCAAAAATACTTATTATTATAATTGCTACATCAGTTAAATACCATTTATTTTTTTTACTTTATCGCTCTCAGGTTGCAGTAAGCAGTTTTTCCTTCCCGAAAAGAAAAAGACGCACTATTACAACTACAAAACTGTCCCACTGTACTCAACTGAAGTAGACTGGATTTTTTTTTGAGCAAATGAAAACAGAATGGCTAAAAATAAGTATACATATTACGTGTCTTAATTATAGAATTCGCCTAACGAAATTTAAAAAAATAAACTGCGTAGACTAATAGTGCAACCGATTTTTAAAATGCAAGCTTATAAAAGAGCAGCCCATTGCAAAGTTTTGTAACAGGACTTTTTACAAGCTTATATTCCAGCGATGAATTGTATTCATTGACAAGTAATTAATCCTTTTGTGTAATTTAAATTATTAGACTTTTTAGCAACCTACTAAAAAATAACTCAAGTCGGTGTGGCGGAGGTGTGCTCCTCCTCCCCTCCAGAACCGCCTCCAAAGACAATTTTTTTTGTGTATGTAAAAAAAAACTTTATGCGACATGATTTCTAGAAGAGCGGGTTATATTGCTTTTTTGTTGCAAAAAAGCAGGGTGTTGTTATTTGTTCATATTGTTGACGAGACGTTTGCGTACTAAAAAAAACAATTTTTTATGCAGAATAACATTTAAAACGACTAGGGAAATACAATGAGCCTTGTCAGTAATTACAACTTTGAGTACATTTTATTTTTAGTGTACTCATTTAAAGTATTTACTAAGAGAGACAATAAATTTAAAAATATATATTAAATATTATTTGTTTTTTATTCTATTTCATCTTCAGTTGTCTGGGATGACATCCATCTGCGTATATACAAGGTGCAAAAGCATTTTTTAAAAATTAGCACTTAAAACCATTTTTAATATTTTAGTACTTTGACATTTGCCATTTAGCAACTATTTATCAGGTGTAAGCATTAAATATTTTAGAATGCATAGGCCCAGGTGGGCTGTTTTTGATAATTTCTTCTAGGAGACATTTAAGTTGTCTATCGGTGATCTGAGTGTGAGTGTTACAATTTGCAGCTAATCATTATTTTCATCTTACCATTAGACAGCGCAGTGGAAGGCAGTTACAACCGTCTTGTTTGCCGCTAATTACTAAATTGTCTCCACAGACATGATCTTTATCATGTCTGTTGAGTCTGTTGGAAACTCACCTGCCAATAAAAATATTTTATTAGTCTCGTAAACAAAGATTTAAAAAGGGATGCCAACAAAGGGCAAGATGCGCCACCCAAAAACCAATATAAAAAGGCATGTCCACAGCCGCCCTTGAAATTTTTTATGTAGCCGTCCCTGGCATGGCATGTAAAGAATTCTCCAGGTCCGCAGGTTTAGTTGTTGAGATCCTGTCGCGTTCAGTTTCAAAAACTATTTTTTACCGTGTAGTTTGGCTCATCTACGTTGAAAAAAAATGGTAAAAAGGCTATGAATATTTGAGCCACACTTCATTACACATTATTTCAGCGGACATTGTCATAAAAAGTGTAAAATGATAGGAGGGTTACCTTCAGCTTCGGTCAGTTTCACTTGGTCGCATTATATTTCACCTGGCTCCACTTGTAGTTGCTCCCGGGAGCTCTAGATTGTGGAGAGGAATGCGTTAGCGGAATGCGGTGAGCCGAGTTTACAGGGACAAGCGCTAATAAAGTATTAAATTAAATTGTTAGCCTTTAACTAGCTCTTCATTGGGCAAGGAGTGACCTCGAAAACGTGTATTTTGAGTGGACACATTTTTTCTCATTCTCATCATCAACGAAACTAATAATCCAGAGGGGATACTAGAATGCATGCAGAATAGCGATATTCGTTACTTTTACTGGAGTGAAAATACAAATTACGCTTACTTGAGTAGCCGGTGAGCTGCTCACAACGAGGGAGAGCTGCTCCATCCATCCCTCCAACTCCAACAAGCTCATTATAATGAACTGATCGATACTGCATATCTAACGGCCTTGTCGTGTTAAATTCAATGAATTCCAGTGCAAATCATAAACACACTGTTCAAGTACAAAATGGGTAGCGCTTTATGGAGTAATTTTGGCTGCGGCATTGGGGTGAAAAACTACACCGGGATTACAAGCTGGCACATTCCACTCACTCCGCAAACATCAGCTTCGGTATGAATGTCGCAGTGAAGAATTATATTTCCCACGGTGGGACATGGATTGCCTAGAGACTGTGAAGAATGCCATTTTCACTCCAGCTTTGCAGGAGTGCTGGACGGAAATGAAGATGGAAATTGTAAGGTAATTTGAAAGTTTAAAGGATATTAAATTTTAAAGAAGAAATGGCAAGTGAGTATTTACCGGTCACTGCGAACCTCCGCCACATTTGGAGCACTTTTTGCTCAGCAAACCTGATTGAAGAGATGGAGATTGGAGAATCCAGCACAGCAAGCAATTTCATCGGCGAGCTTTGTTGGGCGGAAGTAATTTACACTCTTGGAACGTTGGAATGCCTTTGATTTCCTGTTCCGGGCAAAACGAAATGAGTAAATGGCGGAAATAGTTTTTTGAGACCGAATTTTTTAGCGAATTTCATCCAAATAAATTAAAATAAAATTGGATAAGAAATTCGTACGAAGCACAGCACGAGTAGCAAGGTCATCCACTCCAACCCCTAACACGGAATTGACATTCCATCGGCTGAGAATTTTTCCACATGCCAGGATTGCCAATGAAGGACATCGAAATCCAGAAACGAAAAAACCTGTTTTTTCAAAGTCGAAACTTTGAATGCGTCATGCACCCATCCAGACCTACTTTCCAGTTTTCCAGCGCACCACCATAAATTAGACCCAAAAGCACTTCTCTTTTTCCATGCTGGTTCCAAAGTCTGATATTTTTGTGCAAGTAATTTTATGACTAGGAGGAAGTGCGGGCATCACTTCCTTTTTTTTCTTATCGGATTCGAGGATTTGCATCACAATCGGCACGTTCTTCTCTCCCAGACAGTTTGATCAACTGCTTTTGGATGTGGCCCAGTGAAAAGTGCATTTAGCGCCGCCACAATAGCTCTAATAGTGCTGTTTTGTTGAAGCCGCCTAATTTGTCATTCCACACGACAGTCCATCCTCCACTGCAGCAAAAAAAGGAGGTGACAAGACATGCACTTTATAAATTATTTAGCCGTTTTTATACCCTCCACCACTATATATTTTTTTCAGGACATGTCATCCGAATTTTTATTATGTGCTCGCTTCTATCCCCTCTCAAGATAAATATTTTTTGCCTGCAGGATAGCACTGCCCAATGCCATATTTATTCAGTGCCAAGGACAACTCCATAATTGTCACTTTAAGAATGGCGTAAAATAAATTGTCATTTTTTTAAAAAAAATGTCCTTTCCCACTCATATTTCCCTAAATTACCAACTTATTCCCGGGATTCCCGTTTAATCCCAGAAACAAAAATAATACTGTCACTCCCCTGGACACTCTTTTTTTCTCCAGTTATTTATTTTTTTACTCTTCAGCTCCGTTTATTTTTCACTCCTCTTGCCCCAGGAAAAAAATAGTACCAGTTTTCCTTGAAAATCAACTGAAAAACATCAAACATCAATTTTTTTGCCAGTCAAAGTATGTTCCGTCGCATATTCTCACTGAAAGAATAGTATAAAAAATAGTGCTCTACAAAAAAATACCCGGGCACTACAATGAACTGGCTGAGAGAGGGAAAAGAGAAGGTCTTGCAGCTTTCACTTTAATCTAGGCTTCCCTGCAGTGGCTCTACCTTTGAAGTTTTTTTCTGCTCCACACAAAACTCTCACTCTCGCCGATTCTCTTTTTGGTTGAGTAACTCTCATATCAACAACAAGAACAACCTTCTGTCTGGTGGAAAAAGGTGATTTGGCACATCCATCACCAGAATTTTTCCACACA
>JAHZND010001082.1:0-15713 GCA_027744115.1 Acrocyrtus sp. NNG-2020
ACTTTTTCCTCATGATCACGCTGACGCTGCAATATCTGCATTCACAATTCTGGAAAAAGTATTCCCGTACAAAAGTACTTCTGCAGCACGTTTGCAAGCTGAAGTAGACAAAAATAGGCATAGCTCTAGACACTGGAGCTATATATAGACTTAAGCTTAGGTTTGACCTCTGTGGCATATGTAACATTTTCATTTACTTATGATTATATTATGGATAACATAGCAGCATTATTAAACCCAAAACAGTCATTGTTTTACTCCGGAAAACTTACAAGTACCTAGCAAAAATCAGGGATATTTTTTGCTATGTGGTCTGTACTTTTCCCAAAATCTCCTGCTAATGAAATCGAAGTTTGGATGCTCTCACCGCAAACGAATCGCATTCAAACTTTCCAATTTTCCAAACAAAATTATTCCAGAAAATAGTAGTAACCAGATACACATTCTAGAAACAAATGCTGAGGATTTACGAATCTCTATGAAAGTACAAACCCCACACGCCACCCTCCTTCAATTGTGTGCACGTTATCAAGAGGAGAAAGTGTAAACCAGCAACAGTGCCTAAGTTTTACTTTTGTTCATCGAAGACATTTGTGGCTTGCCTTGCCTTTGCCTCTTTCTTTCTCTTTGTATCTTTTGACTACAGCAAAATTAATTCATCATCCAAGATAGCAGAAAAACTATACACATATGTATTTATAGAACAAAAGCTTGGCTCTTTTCTTCCTTCAAAAGAACAGCAAGTGGCAAGTGAAAGCCGTCTTGTTGCGAATCGCGAATTCCAGAATACAACATTTTACAACTGTGAACTAGCAACTGAGATCCAGCTATTCCAGCTTCAGCAGCTCTCGGCTCTGCACAAAGCCCCAGATTAAAAAAGTATGCAAGAAAAAGCAGAAGGTATTTTGGAGCCACCACAACCACCTACAATGCTACCTTTTATTTCATGCCGCAACGAGCACGACTGCATCGCAAAATACAAAGACTCTGCTCCCTCTCGGCCATCTGGCAGGAGCTCACTCGGCTTCATGCTTCATCTGAATGCGAACGAGGAGACCGAGAGGATGGATCGCACTCTCACTCACACACTCCTTCCTCCTTTAGCTCCCTTGTGCACTGCGACTGCGACGTATGGCGGTAGAGGTATCATCGGTATGGATGGAATGGACGTAATATGATGGTGCATGCATGCATGTCTTCCTCCCTAAGTTTTTTTTCTCGCTGTTGTGCATTTTCCCTTCTTCATTCTCGAATGAACAAGTTGATGCTGAATTTCCAGCTTTTTACAAAAAGATTACCTATTTTCCTGCTAATAAAATAAGTTAATGTTTCATTTAGAAATTGCTAGAGAAACTGGGATTTCTGAGGGAATTATTGATCTGAATGTCAATTTCCTGTTTGTGGTGAGTTTGAGCGTGCAAGGGAATAAGGTTTGAGGTTTGACGCTGAAATTGGCAATTTTGCAATAATTTGATTCAGAAGAGAGTGGAAGTCGTAATCTCCGGTTGTCCCCGAGAAAACTGCCTGCAAAAGGAATGAGCTAGGAGGATTTTTAGACGAAACAGCGCAACGTAAGTTCTCTTCTCACTTTCACTATTCTGCAACTGCTTTTACATTTTTATCAGGGGGTTTATTTTGGTAATGGGAGATAAGCTAAATATATTTGAGAAATTGTAAGTTAAGATTAATTGTTTTTAACGGTCAAAAGAAACGGTAAATGTGGTACTGCAGAAGTCACGGCTGTACGTGTCACGCCTGTCCGTTATTTTTTACTTACTGAACTGAGGTTTTATTGTCTTTCAAGGTCGGCGGAATCACGGGTCACCACAGACATCGGAAAACATTTTACATTCCAATTAACCTTCAAGCAAGACAAGCTACAAAAGCTCAACGTACCTATCCAATTACATTCTGAGGACTGCTATATTATACTAGATAACCAATAACTTTTAACTAAAAAAGACAAAGACAAACTGGACTGAAGTTGAAGCTATCCGATAAAGAGTACAGGTTTTTCGGATTGACACGTGAAGACTTACATTAAATTGCTGTTACTGTGGTAAGTTCTAAATTAGATGTAGCTTATTCAAATGTGCAGACTGTTGACTGCTGAAATTCAAGAATTATTTCTTTTTGCTATCATATCTTACACTACTCACATCATATGTAATCATAACACTAATTGGGACTAAAACTAAAACGACAGTTCGTTTTCGTTCTTTATCTTTGTAGTTACCCCTTGCAGTTATTTCTTGCGACTAAGATGCAGAAGAACTCTCTTACTATTAGCGAAGTAAGTAATTGAGTATACCTACCTATTCACTATAGGCTATATATTTTTATTCAACACAGTACAAATTCTTGAAACTTGGAGATTATTTATTACTATTTGTGCAATGCAGAATTTCGAGAACTATGTTTCATCCGTGAAAACAAAGTCAGAGGAACTGATAAAGTCAGTCTTTCCTCGAAAAATTGAAGCACTTAACAAGCTGCTGGATTCAGAAGAGTTCAGCTTTGAACATCAGCAAAAGCTCCTTCACGAGTCCCTAAACATCCCTGTTCCAGATGCCCAAGCTATTAACAGGTTAGTTTTTGTGTCCTCAATATGCGGTTAGGCATATTTCTGTATTACGCTGTGTAATACAATGCAGAGTCTGTATTATGTACAAAATATACGAAGTGATTATTGCGTTTCTAATTATTCTAGAGCGCTGACTAATAGCCATAACACCACTGGAGACGATGGGCCTAGTAAGAAGAGAAAATTAAATAACGCTCATTCCGATGAAGTTGATGGGACCAAGGTATTGGCTCTCCCTTCAGGTCCTGTAACCTGCAACAAAATCCTTTCAAACAGAATTGATATGGTGAAGCCATTCATTCGGGAGTTAGTTGAACATGCTAACTTGGTATGTATAGAAATGCAAATCGCCAGTTTATAATCCAGCTTGTTCTTTGTTGGAACAGATATAAATAATAAAATTAAGTTCAATATTAATACAAATAATATTAATACCTCTGACAGCTGAAAATGTGGGTGACTTTTTTGATCCCGAAAATTGAAGACGGGAACAACTTTGGAGTATCTATTCAAGAAGGTATTAAACGGCTGGAATATTTTATGCTAGTTCGGATTTTTAATTAGGTAAATACTACTAAACATTATATTTGGTTACGATTATTAAAATTACATTGTTCACTAGATACATTGGGAGAAATACGTGCTGTTGAAGGTGAGGCTGCTACATTCTATGACGCCATCGCAAGATACCACATAAATCGAGGAAAGATAATCAGCAAGGTATTTGACGTTGAACATTTTACTTCAAGCACGTTTACTTTAAAGTTTAAATCTAAATCATACTTTTTTACACTGCCGATTGTGATAAATGATAAGGTATATTTAATTGTGAATTTACTGTTGTACGGTTAGGTAGCCAAGTACCCGCACATTGATGACTACAGGTAAAGCCAGACAGAAAAATTCAAATGTATTTTCCGGATATTTATAGAAAGAATAAGAATTGATGGATAATTGTTTGTGTACCTTGTTTTGATAGGCGAGTTGTTGCGGAGCTAGACGAAAAGGAATTTTTAAGCCTACGAATCGTGATGTCAGAGATAAGGAATCACTATGCAGCAATGTATGACTTGATTGCCAAGAACTGGGAGAAAATAATAAAGCCCCGGACATCAAATGCGGAAAATCTGTACTAATCTCTTGCTATCAATTTGGGAAAACGGAGAGGTTTTAAAACTGAATTGTATAATATATATCTCCAAAGTCTGTATACTTTGATATATTACAATGTTAATTTTACACCATCATCATGTCCTTAATTCTTAATTCTCCAATCCACCAATCATCATCACTGGTTGTGGTGTAATGGTTCAAAAATGAAATGTGAGTAAATATTAAATAGAAACCAAAAGTAATTAAGAATTTATAATGCGATGACGTCCCAATGCATACTATATTTCTTTTGTACTTATACATGTAAGACTTTGTGAATTAAATCAAGAACATAAAAGCTGCTCATGCTTCTCAATTTGGTTCATAAATTGTTTATTAAGTCGTCTTTAAATGTTATACGTTAGAGCTATACGGAGCTATCTTAATGTAACTTAAATGTCCATTCATGTGTTTCATCTATATACCCGCACGGAAAAGGCAATAACTCAACTTAAATAAGTTTTTAAGAATAGTCATTAAAATTGTCGCCAATGTTGACGGTCACTCTAATAGCACATTTAAATTATCGGTTACAACATGGTAATAGTAGTAAATCATAAATCTATTAATCATTGTTAACGTTGTAAATGGCACAAAATGTCTATTATTGCTCTGGCACATCTACAAATCCGCTATTACACAATAGTTGTTGTATGAGAGTTTGCATACTTTAACTTGAAGTGTCATGCATGCATACACACAATCGCTTGGAAATATTGGTACATTACAAAACGTATTCAGTATTAACACAAACGAAGATATAAATTAGCTTGTTAAATGATTCTATAAAAGATTTTCCATATTTTAATGAAGTTTTAGAAAAATTATGAAATAAGTACATAGTTGAACTAAAACAAATATAAAGTGGTAATCAGAATGGAACACAAATAGTTTTTCGTCGATGGATAGAGACGGACATATACGCCCACATGATAACAGTGATAACAGAATGAAAATTTATTACCTTTCATAAATTGAGAGTCGAACTATTGAAAGTTGACAGCAGCATAGTTACAGCGTGGAGACACATGCCTTTCTTGCGCAGAAAGGACCATAGTCCAGCTTTTCAAGCTGTAGAGTTTTACCGCTTACGCCTCAGTGACGACAACAATACAAAACGTATTCAGAATTAAAGCTTTCTTTCAGTAAATGTGTAGGGTTTGTGAAAGTATAGAATAAATACTGTAAAACTTAATGTATTAAAAATCATCTGAAGGTGTGCAGTTAGGCTTTTCACGAATTCACTAATATTTAACACGCCAAAATTTCTTTAAGTAGTAGTACACAGTGTTATATGATAAATAGTATATAAAATACCATAATATTAATTATGTATTATAACTTTGCTTCACTATCTTATAGCTCCTTAAGTAAGGTTGATTTTGCGGTTTTCAATTTATCAAGTCGTTTTTGAAGGTGGGAATTAGTTGTTTCCAATTCATCTAGTTTTGACTGAGCCTCCCGCAACTAAAAGTATGTAAAAATTACTAAAGTATCTGCCGCCACTTTCTACCCATCAAGCGCAGGCACAATTAAATTGACATACTGTTATCGTGTCACCTACAGAAAGAGTAAGAGCATTCAGGTCAGTATATCATGAAATGCTAGTTGCAGGTATCTTAATAGGTGTTTGGAATAAGTATCTTACGTTGGCCTGCAACGTGGCAATTTCCTGTTCATATTTTTGTGTTTTGAACCGATAGTCTGCGAGTTGTTTGCTTGCATCTTCTTTTAAAAAATATTGAAAATTCCATAATTAGTTTACGTTTAGATTGCAAGGTTTGCATTACTAGCTTATTTCATAATAAAGTATCTTACGTTGGCCTGCAACGTGGCAATTTCCTGTTCATATTTTTGTGTTTTGAACCGATAGTCTGCGAGTTGTTTGCTTGCATCTTCTTTTAAAAAAGATTGAAAATTCCATAATTAGTTTACGTTTAGATTGCAAGGTTTGCATTACTAGCTTATTTCATAATTTGTACACAATGTTTTCTCACTTTGTGCGTCAATGCTGTCTTCATCTGGCCCATTAGTATAAACTGAAGAATTAGAGGCATTATTTTGTGCTCCTCCTCTATCACTTTTACTATGTTTATTCCGCTCTTCTTCTAAATCTATGGTCAATCTTCGTATCTGATCTAGTAAGTCATTTTTCTCTTCTAAAAACTTTTTCAATCTCACGTCTATAAAAGCAGTACAAAAATATTAAATCAGAACATCATAGACATCGTGTACTGCGACATCACACAAATTGATGCAAATAACAAATCAAGGTTTACCCAAAGAACCACTTCCTAATGACGATAAAACTTGAGCAGTTTCTTGTGTGACAAGTGAGCGTTTTATTCTGGTTTCCTTTTCGCCATTACCTAAATCCACTTCTATTTCGTTTTCCACTACGACTAGACCATATTCCTACAAGAAATAGAAATGCATAGGTAAATACAATTTAAATAAATGGTCACAGCGTCATTGTTAGGTTATTAGATGTAATGTGTAGTACCTTGATTAACTCCTCTTTCTCCAAAAGTTGGGCTTTGCAATACTCTAATTCATCTTTTAGTTGAGTCGACAGTCGTTTTAAATTTTCGAAGTCTCTGCATTTATCCCTATATTCACGTTGTAGCAGCGTAAGAGATTCCTCAAGGTCCTCAATTCGATCTTTTAACAATTCCACCTGATAAGTAAGAGCGGACTTTTCGTTGTCTAGCTGTGCATTATGCACCATTGACTTTCTAAACTTGTCTTCAAGCTCCTTTAGCTCGTGCTGTAACGAACAAATGTGGATAAAGGAAAATGAATGTTAATGAATAATGAATGTTACTAAAATTAACCGAATTTTTTAGTAATTACAGAAACATTTGCGGAAACAATTTAATACGACATACCCGCATATCTCTTATGCTGACCATCCCATCTTCAGATGAATCTTCCGAGCTCCTTCGACTTGAATGATAGCTGGCGGAGCCTACTGAATGTGATGGACCACGATGACTACCAAGGGCTACACGAAATGCTGCTCGATTCACAACGTCTAGGAAAGATTTAATTTAAATAAACATGAAAAAACATATTCTGAAATAATTCATTTAAAAATGAACAGTCAGACAAAGTTTAATACTATTCGTAATAACTTTAATGAAACTAACGTCTTTTTTACCTCCACCAACTCCAACTCCACCTCCACTTCCAACTCCACTTCCACCGCCTCCTCCTCCTCCTCCTCCACTGCCTCCCGTTGAATACATATCGTAGTGGCGATCCGCATTTTCATCAAATTCTTTCTGCTGTTTTTCTAATTCCTTCATGCGAATTTCATCGAGCTTCCGCTCTGGCTTGTCGCCGGGCTGCTAGTCTCGCTTCAGCCTAAAAATGTACCAACATTTAAAAATTAATTTCCATTGCTTCATAAAGCTTTTCCATGCATGCCTCACTAACTCCACCACACCCACAACCACAAGTGTATGCATATAAGCACACCATTTTTTAGCCAATCTGATTATTCCGTATCTATTTTTCGTCCTTCCAAATGGCTCTTCTTGGGAAACTATTAAATACTAGTATGTACTCGAATTTTAAGACTCCGTTTCTACTCTACTAATTTAGCTGCATCTGCGTCAACCAGCCACATAAAGCCAGTTGTTCGATCTTAATCAGTTTTGTTTATTTTCTTATAAATTTTGACAGTGCCAACAAGATTACTAAATGTAGCCGGAGCGAAACCAAAATATTGCACCACGACAAAACGACACACATATATTACTATATTTTTAAATTGCTAATTAAAAATATCGAGAGAATATTCTATTTCAACAACTATTTTCTAAAAGCATACGACTACGAATATATAATATGGACTTCATTATTTATCGAACATAGGTATGTAGATAATGGTTTAAAGCGCTACTTGCAGTGTATTTGAAATCCTAATTTTATTTTAAAGGCAATAAGTTGCTTAATAAGTTATAATCCCTGTTTACATCATCGTTGACATCCACAAGGTAGTCAATTATTTGCTCATCATTAGGGAAAACCTCTCCAACATCACTGACGCTCACTTGAAAGCTACTACTATTTCTTCTCCGCTGCAAGCCCTCCTGAAAGGGAGACACGGGAGAACTTGGAGTCGCTACATCTCCCTGGTTTGCATTGACAGAGGATTCACTTAACGTACCATCATCCTTCTCATGTAATTTACTACTTCTGTCTTCTCCATCACTAGTCATTGTAATCTACGGAGGACCTTTCGCCACTTTCACCGGCGGAAGAAAGCTGTGCATTTTTCACATTGTTAAGTACTAAACGCCCATTCCTTTCAAATGACGAATTTAGTTCATCATTTTCAGCTTCTGTCGAAGTATCCCCTGTCTTTTCTCCAGGAGAAATTGTTTGAGGATCTGCACTACTAGCTAAGCGATCACTTTGTGCTTCGATGCTTTTAGATGATTCCTCTTCTGGCGTTTCAAAGTACTCGTCAATTTCCTCAATCTTAGCGATTGCGACACCACACTGAGAGTTCAGTGCACTTTCTGAGCCTAGTGGTAAAGAAAACGTTGCTGATTCAGGGGCCGTTGGCGAACAATTACTACTGTCAATAGGAGTTTCTAGTTCCATCCGAGCATCGCTAAAATTATCAGAACAACTACCACTACTGAAATCGATTTCAGGCTCCTTGCCTTCTACATCATCATCACTCTCATCAGCTAGCTTGATACTCTCTTCCTTTTCAATATCTACCACAGATGAATGGTTCTCACTCTCTATATCATCACTAATTGTTTCGGGAATGGGTGGGATTGAATTTGAAAGACTCTCAATTCCAGTGAAATCTGACTCATTCTGATCTTCCGGAACAGAAGTTGACGGTAATTCGTTCTGCGTTTCATTCTTTTCACTTGCAATGGAAGCCATTTTGCTACACTTTTACTTACACTTACTTTTTACAAATAGCCAGAGGAGGGTGAGTTGTTGCACAATTCTGTCAATTACTATATGCCTATCATTTGAGTTACATCACAACGATATTACCCCATACCTTACATAACAACTAACAACGGTTCACCAATTGCACATGTTTGCATACGGTTTATTCCCTGGTTGTACTTTTCTCCTTGTGTGCCTCTAGTGCACAATATGCAGTTATAGGTTAGAGTCAAAGCTTTCCCTTTCCCTAGTCAGACCGAGAAAATAACAAACAAAACTTATAAAAGTATCACTGAGACAAAAGAAGTCACCAATCTAACCTTCCAACGACTCGTAATACGGAAAACTGTTGTAATATATATGCGTTAGTTCAACAGTACGTACCAGTTGCATAAATTCACTCACAAGTACAACAGCCCAAAATCAATATACAAGCGCAAAAAGATAAGATTGCTCTTCATTCTTCAAACTTGGTTGTTGAGCTAATTGTGGACTGACCGATGGACGCTGTTCAAAACAAATCACACAACAGGAACTATGCAGAGAGTAATAAATGACAAAGAAGAGATTAGATGAATAATTTATACGGTTTTATGCATGTAGTCATTTAGCCAGAGTCAGACTTCTGTAAAATTCACAGTGTGAATCACACGCATTCCAGCCTCCCATCATAAAAATAACACTAATCTTAAACCAGGAATTTTTTATTTCGTATACCTATACTACTCACTCGCTCAATCTCCGCCTACACTCAAGCTACCTTAAGTTTGCAACACTTTTGCCCAGAAATTTTTATCCCTTCCCTAAACTAGGTAAATAGTTTTGGACGAGAGCTGAAGGTAACGATATACGACTTGCTCCAAAGTGTTTCAATCAAACCTCTCCGATATATATGTAATTAATACCACCAAATTAAATACGAACTTCTGGAATTAGATACCACCTCCTCCCTTACATACCTATTTTACCTACGTTCTATGTATTCGTAAATACCTAAAAAATGAGAGTACACTGTGAATATCAGCACATCACATTTTGCACGACATCACTAAAGATTTTCAATTATCTTGGCTTCACTGTTTAAGTAGGCACAGGTGAAACTGGGCACGCTACAGCAGTATGTGCCGTCATATTTATGTAATATGAGCTTGATATTTTTGTAGGAGAAATACGCTTTAGTCATCATCACATCATCCTCTCATGAAGACTTGTGAGTTGCGAAATACAAAATGATACATAAATCCTTTTGAGATTTATCGAGTTATTTTCCCAAACTAGCGAAACAATATGGGAATAATTTTTACTTGACAAGGATGAAGAATACAGCACACACAATGAAAGACACTCTCTTCTCTTCCAGTTCTTTCCATCATTGCAGTTTCAATTTCTTGATTATACTATAGCTAACCACAAAAACATAGATTGTAATGTACATTTCACATACTCGTTATATGTATTGTAGTTAAGTGCGAGTAGTAAAGTAAGTCTAGCCAATTAGAGAATTGTACCAAAATGTGGTACAACGGAGTGACTCCGGAGTTGAATTCAACATTCCGCAGCACAATTCTAACTCGCACCTTCCATTCCACTGCACTTGCTCCTTGTACTTCAGTAATTTATGCTATTTTGCTCAATGTCCACATTTTCATTTAGAAACATTTCTTCAAGTAGACAATGCACAACTTTTCTTTTTGTTTTACCACCTTCAGCTCAGCTTCGGTCGAGGTTTCAATTTTCCTTTACACCTACAACTTCTCAATTTTTTTCAGGTAGGGATTATAGGGAGTAAACCAGTCGACACAAAATATTTTTAGTAAATCACTGAAGGTTCTCAACATGTCTTGTTGACTTTCATACAACTTTTCATATCATTATTATTAGCTGTGGTGTAAAAGTTGCTGTCCTGTTTGCTACAAATAATACAATGGAGAAGAACAGCCTACACATATAAGGTAATAAGTGAGATAGAACCAAGTCAAGAGATGGATGAAATAGCGATTGGAGAACATTCCGTTTACCTTCACCTTTACTTCGTGTAAAAGGACTAGGACTTGAAAAAATCTAATAATAATAATCTTTTGAAACCTATTCAGGTGGAACTTTGTTGGCTTCAGCTATCATCAAGTTGTACACATACAAAAACACAGCAAACTAGAAGGCTTCTTCTTTCTCTGAGCGCATTTTGGGAATGTGGCAACTCGTTCACATTATTATAACAGCTCCACTCCGTATATAGGTACCTACTTTACAACAAATATTTCCTACTATGAAATTCAAAATGGTTTGCTGTTTACTATTATTGTAAAATATGTATCATATCATCATAATACATCCTTTTATCATTTTATCAATGAAGAAAACAAATTATTATAACAGCTCCACTCCGTATATAGGTACCTACTTTACAACTAATATTTCCTACTATGAAATTCAAAATGGTTTGCTGTTTACTATTATTGTAAAATATGTATCATATCATCATAATACATCCTTTTATCATTTTATCAATGAAGAAAACAATACGTAAACATTCAGCACTTGGTTTAAATCAAACATTTTTACTGCTTATAAGTCCCAAACGGCCAAGTTGGTAAATTAGATGAGCAAGACAGTCTGAGACTGCAAAATATTTCCCTTGACATCTTAAAATCTAGCTATCTCTACATATATTCCTTGAAAATCTGATTACTTCTACATATACATATATACCTACATGGAAAGAATGTGAAGAGCCGCAAAGCAAACACCACTTCAAGTTTGCGCTTTCAGTAGTTTATTCTGTAATTGGCCAAGTGAAGACGGAGGCATGCGTGAGGAGCCACTTCGCATTTTTGCATCACTACGTGATTCGAACTATTTTCAGCTTATTCAGATTTCCTCCGGCTTGTGCTATACTCCCTCTTCCATAATGGAAGAGACAATTATTATGCAGCAGTGAGAGATTTCCTCCTGTCTTTCCCCAGCTCTGCCAAACAGTACGTAACATTTCAACTCATAATACACAACCATCCGTTCCAACAAGACTGTGCGCTTTCATTATCTTTTAAAAAGAGTACAAATATGGAAATAGTTGGTAAAATAGTGTTTCGGTGTCGTCAGTGCTGACAACCACTGATTAGATAAGTCATCCTCTACATTTAATCATCGCCCAAAAATTGTAAACATAACACCTTTTTCTCTTGTAAGTTTTCAATGAAGCAGCGCTTCATAATTTTAGCCTGTTCTGCTCAGTTCACGAAATATTGAAGACACGATTCATTCCACTTCCACACATGGCTCGATATTAATGTGTTGTGTGCATTATCTATGCAACCCCTTTCCACTTTGCTGCTGCGTTTATCCATCGCATCAGGTTAGACAGAATAAAAAGGGATAAAGGGAAAAATAATCCGCACTGGCTTATATTAACGCTTATTAATGCTTAAATAGGAGAAACACACGAGAGAAGTGTGAATCTACTAAAAAGTTTTGGCTAAATTAGCATCATATATTCATTTATTTGTAGTCACGCTGCTTGAAACGTTAGCGAGCAAAAGTAGCGATATTCATCCATTCTCAGGTATCCACCTTTCCATTTAGGTGAAACATGCACATTACGTTACTCCCAAAATTATTCTCCTTTTCTTGTGTATGATAATGAATACTGTAATTTGTACCGCGACACACGTATTTAGGTGGTTTTTTACTTGTAAACTTGATAGGTTTAAATTTTCAAGTCAAGCAATCAAGTCATTTCTCGAGAGAAGAAATGATTTGTACGTGTATTTTTACTTCGTCGCAGACAAATTAGGGGACAAATTTGTTTCGCTCCGTTTAATATATGAATATTGGATTAAATCAGCCCACTCACCAGTCAGTCACCAGCACTGCTGCTATCCTATCCTGACACTATTTGTTCAGCTGCAGTGCAGTGGAGCAGACGACATGTTAAAAGGAAAGGAATACGGAAAATAATCCGTTGAAAAAGGTTCATATTACAACCTTTCGTTATAGAAATACTGTCATCATCGCCTACTTGGCTATTGTTCTAGTCAGCATAGTCTAGTGAAAACGCAGAGCTAACATTCACCTTCTTGTTCAAAGCTGTAGACTAGTTATAACTTTGCGACTGCAGAGTTCAGGTGAAGACAAACGAATTGAAAGTACCTTTAATGAGCAGGTATACAAAAAAGTGTCATGAGACTGTAGACTAGTTATAACTTTGCGACTGCAGAGTTCAGGTGAAGACAAACGAATTGAAAGTACCTTTAATGAGCAGGTATACAAAAAAAGTGTCATGAGAGGAGAGACATGAGAGAAAAGCAGTGAGAAGGTGTTAAAAAGCACGAATAACATCTCCAAACAGTTAATACTCAAGCACAAAAAAGTTCTTACTCTTGCGAGTGTTTGCTCATCTTCCGGCGTAAGCCACGACTTAAACACGCCATATTTATTCTGTAACTTTGCCAATCGCATCCTCTGTCGTGTGGATTTTGAGGGAGAAGATATTCTATCCAAGCTTCCGGAACTAGTGCCGTTGCTCATCAAGTTTACAAAACCGTTCATGAACTTCATATCGATAACATCAGTGGCCATAGTGGTTGTTGTGATTCCCTTGCCAGTTGCTGTAGTGGTACTGTGAGCTATCTTTGTTCTCGTGATCGAAGGGCTTTGAATGTCATTATACGATGAAGGCGCTGGAACAATCATACTGGACACTGTAGTTGTTTCGCTGTGAGTCACATTTCCGTTCTGCGCACACACATCATTCAAATCTACCGATGGCATAGGAGGAGGTGGCGGTATTATCGGAGCAATACTACAAGCGTCATAATCTGTAGCGGAAGTGCCAGAACTCATAACACTGCTCTGGCGTGACATTGCGCTCTTTCCTGGTAGTGCTCCGCATTCGTTATAATTATCATTGTGACTGTGACTATGAGAGCTTGTCGATGTATCATTCATAGAAGAGCTAGTGGTGTCTTCTGACTCGGACGGTTTTTCCTTATTGGAAGTACTGCTTACACTCTCGCTGTGCTCACTTTCCTCATCATTTTTCCCAGTTCCCCACTGATGTGAAGCTACGTTTCGTGCCAACTCTGTGACACACGGGTACTGTTTCCCATCCGTATGCTCGGAAGAATCTCCATTGGTGGTTACATGTGAATTTGCTGAGTCCTGCTTGGTATTTTCATGTTCCAGGCCACTTCCACTAGTGCTGGTAGTAGAATATGAGGATTCCCTTGAGTATGTCTTCCGGGAGTCTTTACTACGTGAACCTGAATAAGAACTTGAGCTATGCTGCTGGCCATTACTGTTTCCATTACCGTTTCCATTGCCATTACTCCGATTAACATATCTATCCATACTGCTACTTCTGCTATTCGAACAACTTGCAGAATGACTTCTCGACCGAGACGAAGCTCTCATCTCAAGAGACGCTGCCGTTGAAAGAAGAAGGGATTGAGGTGTAGCTAGAAATCTGGCGACTTAGGCTGATTCTCCTGTAAATTTCTGGATCAACGCTTCCGCAGCGTCTACTTATAGAAGGAGAAGGGCGAGAGAGGCTATGTCGGTAGCGGAAAAGGGATTTACTAACGATTGGAAACATGCTCATACTCAGGGATGGTCTCTGAGAGGCTGCTGTTGTTGTTGATGAAGATGGAGAGAGTGCCGAAGTAGGAGATTGTGCTGAGGACTCTGCTCCTCCTCCTCGAGGCATTACCGAGTAAGAGTTTACTCTCTGATGAATTTCAACTGAAGTCGGACCATTTATAACCGACGAGGTACTGCTCCTTGTGTACTTAACGGCACGGGTAGACCCTGGTGAAACTAGGGATGACTTATGTTCAGGTGTGCCTGATAAGGAAGGCAAAGGGCTAGTGTAATGACGGGCCAGCAGTCCAGAAGAGGACAATGTGGACGGAGATATCATTGGTGATATGCGGGATGTGGAGTAGTCCATGGAGCTGCTATATGACGGGATTACTGATAGCGTCTTAGAATACTGCGTCCCAACACGACTTGACGAAGGCATTGTGTACTTAAAGCGCAAATTATTATTTGTACTAAAGTTCTTCACATGAAACACAGGGCTGTAATTGTCCGCCATATTGTTTCAGTTTCGAAGCACGCAGCAATCAAAATTACACAACATTGTAGAAGCACTTCTAACTGCAACAGAAAAAGTTGTATCCACCGCTAATAATACAATAAAATCTCGAAAAGGAGCACGGGCACAGTGACTAAGCAAAGCATGTCTTAGCGGAAGGAAAGCGATTACAGGAATGGAGCTCGAGTAGGAGGAAGAAGGCACTGGGATTTCCGAAGAAAATCCGAAACATGATTCCGTCGTCTTTGGTTTTATCTCCAGGAGGTGCGCATATTAAATACAAAATAGGAAAATGCATCGAAGAAACTCCCATTCTTCTCCTCCCGAATGTATAAATATATCACGCACTTTCCAAAACGCAGCGCATCGGTTTTGGAATTGAACGCAAACGCAAGCACTGAAGACTAAAGACAAAAAACTGCCAACGAACTCTGCAACTCCGACAAGCAATAATGCAACGTAGTCATTTAGTTGGAATGAAAGAAGAGGAGGACAGAAATAGCACAAACTACAGAAAAAAACAAACACTTTTTGGAGATCTTTTCGCTCTTTTACATCCTCTCATTGGAATTTAGAACTTGGAGGAACCTCTGGCTCGTCAGCATCAGCATCTTTCTCTTTTTAAAAAATAGCTTTCAATAACTTTACGCATAGTCTCTTGGGTTTTTTATCGTTTCTCTAGCACGTTTCTCAACAACGGTGGTGGTGGTGGTGGTGTTATGTAGAGCTTCCAAAAATGATTACGTAATGTGTACAAATACATGCAACACCGATATATTGGTGCATCAGAGAAAGATTCATCGTATTATATACATTCACCAACAAGTATAGTACAGAAAAACTTTTTCAGCATAAACTTTTACGTGCATTAACTTCAGAAAGACGTTTTTGTACAATTTGTACATTTACCTACCAACCGCATTTCAGCCCCTGCTAATTTCAATCTCATAATTTTTTGTAATG
>JAHZND010001083.1:0-13998 GCA_027744115.1 Acrocyrtus sp. NNG-2020
CCGCGAATCAGATTCAGATTTAGACGATTTAGCAGCCATTTGTACAGAAGTTTTAACAACAATCTTTTTACATTTAGAAAATTTGAACAGATTTTTACTGAGTAAACGGATCAATAAGAAAGCAACAATTTCGCAGTAAATAAGAATAATAGACAATGATTATACGATTAAAGACTCGTTAATCAAAATCATTGACTTTTCACTTTAAATTCCGATAATTTATTCATTTGATAAATTCTCATGATTATATTCAAACTAATTACTATCCAATGATTTAAACAGAATCGGGACCGAATAAGAAGAGATCAAAAAGTTCTACACGTACGAGACATTAGGAAATCTGAAAGTTATTTAACCACTTGCTTTTTGAAAAAAAATCGTAAATTGGTATTTATAATTCTTTTACCTATATCGATTTTACACATAGTCTGAATTTCTATGGGAATTTGTCATGACTAATGGAATGAACAATGGACTATATGGTCTTATCACATTTTCACATGCTGGTCAGTGTTTATCCTGGGCAGATTATGGTTTTAGTCTAGTCACTAGCTAGTAAGTCACCTACAGCTGGCGTTGACACTCACGCTATACTACCTATGTAATCACAATCTCCTCATCCATCCTCCACTAATTTAATCAATCGGCCAAAAGTAATAGCAATAAAATGAAATGATGCATAAAGCGATTTTGAATGAAATTTCTTATGATTGAAGGATGACAAAGTCAAATGCACGCATACATACAACATATATGCATTTCTATGTATTTTATTTAGCCATATAACTTTTACTTACTTTTGAACTTGAGGGACGCTAGTGAATTACAAAATATATTACTACTTTAATACAAAATTAAATCAATGCGGCATAGTAAGAGTGTTCCTAACAATTATGCATTAATTATTTGGTACGTTATATCATAAAGGTGTTGTCAGAAAACTCAGGTTCCACACAGCCAATCAGTGTTAAAGCTAATGTGGCGTTTTTAGTTAACTAATTACTTTCCCACATTATTAATTTGAACGCCATATCATTCATTACAAAAATGTATGGAGCTGGGTTTGTGGTACGAACTATTTATTTAATTTTATATGTCAAACCATAAACAAAGAATCAATATTAACGGAAATACTCATCTCTGGAACTAAATCAGCTTTAGCAATTAGCAGCGCTCATAGTTAACAATTTACTGCTTTTGTTTACAGTGTGCCTATGCCCAATAAATTAAATCACAATTAATCACAATTAATTTCCTTACCGGTACTATAAATATCATCCAATTTGGCAGCTACTTTCTCATCTAAGCCACATTGGATAAGTTTTTGGTAGTCCGCTGAGCGCTGATCCACTGGAATATTCCTCGGCTCAGTTGACTCATCCTTTTTGTTATTTGTTGCGGAAAATGCGTTGTTATCACCTCCAGCAGCCTGGTCAATTCCTTTCCCACTGGAAGCAGTTGAGTCTTGGTTTATCTTTTCCGCATCCCCAAGACCAGCTATCTCCCCGTTGTTCCCACTGGCCATTATATTACTAATTTAATTACACTTTTTAAAAAAAGTAAAGCGTCGTCGTCACTAACTTATGCAGTCCAATTGTTGATCCCGGTTCGGTGGTCAAACAATAATAACGAAACTACACATCAAATATTTTTTTGTTTCTTCTCCCGTTACAAAAGTAAAATTAAACTTTACAAGTCCCCAAACCGAAAAAAAATTACTGATGAAAGCTAGGACCTCTACTCCTGCTGACTGGACGACGGCTATGAATTTTCACGACTGTGATATGTCAGAACAGTGATTACGGGCCAGTGGGCGATTTTAGATTCCAAATTTTGTTTGAGTCTCCCTTTTCAATAGTAGAATAGCCCAATTCTTCTTGTAAGGCAACTAAAAATGTTGAAATGTCGACACGCTAAAGCCGAGTGATCAGTTGTTGGTTGTAAGAGTGATAGTTAATTTTTTCGGAGTCCTTTAGAAGACACACTACAACGTCCAATCACTTAATGAATTAAACGAAGACAGACGGAGCCACACCACCAACTTTCTCAAATGATTGAATTATTCACCTTCCAGATTTCCAGACGAAGTGGTAAATAAAATAAATGAAACGAAGGAATGAGCTCCCTCACTTTCGTTCTTATGTTGGACTGAACTTAAAAAAGCTGATTGTGGTAAAACTTTGAAACAAATTAGCAGCTTGTAAATTTGTCGTCACTACTAAGTAGAATTTTTTCTTTTGTCCAACTAGTAACTAAAAACGTAGCAAGTCCAATGTACGTGGTAAGTAACTAATTAGAGTTAATAAAAACTAATCAGTGAAACGAGTAGTAAAAACTTTTCTACCTAAACATCTGCAGAAAATCAATAACAAATGATTCTAAATTATCAACAATATTTTTTCTATACGTTAATATTTACAATTACAAACGCACTAACATATAAAATACATTATTTTTCAAAACGAATTAATCCTACTCTTTTTCAGCAATTAATGATGGGACGACCAACAAAACTGATGATTATCTTTCATTTACTCTGATTCTTCCGATTTTCAAAATAAATTGACGGCGAAGACGAATGAATAGACGAAGTGATTTCTCAATCCAACTCTATACTTTTTTTCGTCCGTCTTCTTTTTCTTCTAAAACTGATGGTGATTAAAACTCAACTAAAATTCCTCGACCTTTTTTTAAATCTCCAATTTACAAAAAAACTAACAAATCAACTCAACGATAATTAAGTCCAATTGGTGACGTTCAAAAAACAAAATTTTTAACTTTTTGTAATCCTCCTGATTCTGATATTCCGATGAGGTACAAATTCAGACGGAGGCCATGATTATCCACCTAAAACAAAAATAAGAATCACATTTAATATACGATAATTAACTAAACGCTTTTCCGTAAAAATAATGAGCCATAAACTAAACTCCTTAATTAAATAACTAACGGATAAGAAGTGTCAGCGACATTTTGTCCTTGTCCTTCACCATCAATTTTTAACTACCCATATACCATATACGCTAGTACATTTTTTGTTCTTTTTAACGGGAAACTCCCCCCGTCTCAAGATAAAACAATTAAAGTTTACTTTAATTACCAATTAAAACTTTTAAGCCATGCTATACTCCAACCAAGCTAACAAATGCATTTTGCTAGTTGCTACCCCATTGAGTCGCCTAACACGTAAAGTAAATAAAACCGACGCCTATTACTTCCTACAAAACTGTAAAATCTTTTACCATTTTTCCACCGCACAGCACATCTGTGCCTGATTCTGATTGATAAGTTTCATCTGGCAAGTGAAAAAGTAAAAAGTGCCGGAGCCGGGCTTCATTCTTTTTCTGTGATTTTTGACCTACTATTTTCATCTCATATTTTGGCCAGCGTCAAATTTGTCATTTTTGAGTTCTTCCCACTACCCCCAGGGAAAATTTAATTTCGGTGAAGAATGAATAGTGAGGACTGAGGAGCAATATGATACAAATTTAGCACGTATCGACGTATTGCCTGTCGGCTACAAACATGGCCAGGTACCCCAGCAAATAAATCGGATACTGACTAAATGACTGTGACTGAATTCAGAGCTTTCGTTAAAATATTCATAAAAATCATTAACATTTATCTACTCCCAATTAAAGCATTTAATTGCAAATTTAAAATTGCAAATTAATAGCAGCCTGGGAAGTGGTAACATGCGACTATTTGATTTCTGTTGCGCCATACACACTCGATTTTGCCATTTGCCCTAAACCTTTTACGAGAGATGAGCTGATTTTTATGAATGAAAACAATGTTTTGCTGCTACCCTCACCCTCCCATTTCCCTCCAAGACGCCCCTCTCACTACTTTTTCTGCTAAGTATGTCTTCATGTCTTTCCTCCTTTCATATCAGTCGTCAGATTAGTCTTAGATGATAGCGATAGCATTACCGACCAAGTGACTGAGAGCCCTGATTTAATATAATTTTTATTGAGAGACGGAAATTGACTTAAATAAAATCGATAAGGCTCTCAAAGCTGTCGACTGACTCGATCATGTCATCACTTGAAAGCCGTCAGCTTCATCAAGTTACCGTCATCATCACTTCACTTCCACGCTACAAAATCTTATCGCTTTTTCTCAAAAGTGTGCGACTTTTTAAAAAGCTGTTATAGAGCAGACAGGAGAAGAGATGACAAAAAAATCCCCTTTTCATTATTAAAACTCCTTTGCTGAAATCTCCTAAGCTCGATTGTCGATCATCACATCAATATCAACACCAACACGACAACAACCCCATCTCATTCATATTTTTCTTTTCTCACATTCCCTCNCAACACGACAACAACCCCATCTCATTCATATTTTTCTTTTCTCACATTCCCTCAACGAAAAATCTCCTTTCTCATGTCACGAAACAATAAAAGTGACCGGTCTCACATTCTTCGGTGGTCGGTCAGTCAGTTGGTGGCATGCACTCAGCAAATCGCGAAAAGACAAAACTGCATCAGCACAACCTGTCTGACGTCTACCCTGATTCAACAATGCACTACCTAACAATCACGATATGTGTATTTTACTACTGCAGCTATCAGAATTCGAACAATCGAAAAAAAACCTGTAAATCCGCTAGAATCATACCTAAACAATAACAATCATATTATACCTATTAGTTTTTTTATAAAAAAACTTGATGAGCAACTAATAAAAAAATGACTTTAATACGAACTTGACTTGGGGGAGGGTAAGCACTGATATAATGGCATGAAGGGTACTAGTACTAGACAGTCTCATTCTAGGCCTCGAGAAAAAAAATCGTGATTTTAATACATGTTTTTATGCTAGTCTGCAACAATGTGGTTTACATTCCACAACAGTAAATGAACAATGCTAGGTTAAGTTACACTTTGTTTTTCTACACCCCACCCCTGCACGCTACAAAACCATATTTTT
The DNA here is from genome assembly GCA_027744115.1 of Acrocyrtus sp. NNG-2020. Taxonomy (NCBI): domain Eukaryota; kingdom Metazoa; phylum Arthropoda; class Collembola; order Entomobryomorpha; family Entomobryidae; genus Acrocyrtus; species Acrocyrtus sp. NNG-2020. The sequence continues at coordinate 4,936 of JAHZND010001083.1, forward strand.
TTTGCATAGGTGTGTAAGGGATGCTACTACAAGTGCACTGGGATGTCGTGTCTTCTTCCTATTTTCATGAATGAACTGCTTTTTCGCAATTTAATCGAGTTGAATTCGCAAAGCCAGCACTGGGTTGCACATTGTTACGGCACCGTTTACGAAGGTGATAAGATAATATCTGTGTGAGAGCTATAAAAGATAAAATGTCATTTTTACAAAAAAAATCTAATAAAAATATTAATGAAGGATAAAAAAGATAATCCCTGCAATGCTTTAGGATTTCAAGAGAGATGCTACTATAAAACTGAAGTCAACGCTCGTTTTGTAGTTCACCTAAATATTTTTTGAAAATGTTATTTAACGCAAGTTGCAATCTTGCAATTGTTACGTGATAAAAGTAATTCCCTACCACATACACATAATATGCAAAATGCAAAAGCATTTTCGGCTTCCTCACTAGTAGAGTTCAAATTGCATATTGTATTTGCAATAAAGTTAAAACAAATTAGTGTCAGTTAACTCAGGTTCCAAACTGCCATTCGATAAATTGACAAGAGTGGTGTTTTTAATTAACTCGGTTCCTTTCCACAGTATTTAATGAAACGCCATGTCATGCACAGGTTCAAGCATGACTGGAGCTGGGTCTGTGGGTGCACATACAGTGCTATTACTACGTTCAAAACAAGCGAGTGAAATCAGACAGTAATGAACAAGCTTGCAACTTGCAACGGTGAATATATATATTTTTTTCTAGCTATGTGGCTAATTTTCTTCATTGTGATAAATAGGACTACAAGTCTTATCTCGTTAGTAAATTAGACCAACTGGAACTAACGTTCCAGCAGCTAAATCACAGCAGAAAATTGTTTGGTCTGTAGTTGAACTGAATAGTGTGTCTCTAATAGAGACTCCCTATTAAGTCATCACCGACAACGACCTTTGCCCTTTGTCATTTGATGGTAATTTAATGAACGCTTGCTAGGCATGTATTATGTTCCGTTCTCGCTAACTACCAGTGCAGCCACGCCAGCCCATTTCACTGTTACCCTTATTTACCCGTCCGTCATACCATATTCATATCGCAATAACTTCCGCTTTCTTTATCATTCTCGTCGCCATCGATTTGTTTCTAAAACTGTGGAATGTGTACGAGAAACTCCACAGTCCCAATATCAGAGCTCATTATCAGCGACATATGATGATGAAACCCTCCATATGCGAAGTAATTATGTCTCCCATTTCGTCAGTTTTTACACGCTTCCTCCTTTTTCTCACTACAACAAATACTCTACAGATTTTCCAAACCCTGTTTCATTCCATCCATATTGTAACACTGTCAGCCGAGTAACATCAGGAATGCCAAATCCATACTTCTCCAGCTTTTATTTATATACCAGCAGTAGTAGCACAGCTTTTTATTCCTCTTTTCCCTCCCACGCACTTCCCTCGCCACCACCACCGTCATCACCATTTTACACACACAAACAGGCGTCCTCCCTCACACACAGCGCATTCCACTTTCCACTTCTCCTAATTCCATTTCCATCCTTTCCTCATTCCTGCTAAACTTTCCAGCAACCAAAAAAAAACTACACTCAAGCCCATATGCGTAATAGTATGTATTGAGTTGGATTTTTTTGCCCACCTCCTACTTTAGCTTTAATCTATCCCCACACAAGCTCATCCTCTTCTCTTTCGAGCTGAAAGAAGATTGCTAGAAAAAAAAGTCTTACTTTTTATATAACTAATGCCACATACATGCTACCATCACAAACCACTGGAACCGTAAAAAAAGAGTATCCAAGTATGGTGCATGTACGCCTAACTTAGCAGGCAACTAATCCATATGCTTCCAAATCCTGAATTATATCTGTCATTCAGCGACTGGACAAAAAGAAGTAGCAGATACGCACTTACACTTCCAAAACTTTTTTTTCCTTTTGGTGTAACAAGAAATAACAAGGACAGTTTTTTTATTACAACTGGCTGAGCAAATACAGGAGGGAGAAAATTGAGTAGATATTCTCATACCTATCCATTACGTCAACTGCATAAATTCATCTTCAGTCAACAACTCAAACAAATGGAGTTTCACTTCCACTCCACTTTCTCCTTTTCTACACGTGTGCATACACCTGTTGTGTTACCCACTTGGCTGCACTTTGTAGCCGAGTCACAGTCACTCTCTCTTCCTTTTCCCTGCCAGATGCCAGATACAAGGAGAAAGTGGGGGAGTCCTGGAACAAGTTTATGTGGCTTTGAGTAGTGCCCAGTCCCAGTCGAAAAAAAACGTAGGAATATGGTATGGCAGACAATGTTCGCTCATAGTTCATGCTACCTAGCCACTGCTACAAACACAGCGTTCCACTCTTCCAACATTTGTAATCGGGGAGAACGCTTCAGAGAAAGCAAACAAAAGAATTCCATTCCGCGATATGGGAAACTCAAATATGTACACGGCGAGTACTTGGGAAAAGAAGACACAATCCAGGTATTTATTTCTAGCCTTTACAATAGTCTGCTACGTTTTCCTGCTAAATATTCCTTTTCTCAATCAATATCTATTTTCTCCGTTCTTCCAGCACACTACTACTCTCCTGTTTCACTCCAGACTTCAAACAAAGCAGAAGTATTTCTTTTGGTTTTTTCTCTCCACAGCTTGTTATATTGGTACAATAGGGAGCAGAGAGGAGGCTCCCCATTTATAGCAAAGTCATTTTACCTCCTTTTTATTACTCTACTTTTATATGCAGTTTACAGTCTCTCTCTCTCGGTGTTCTTATGTCTTTCATGAAAAATATTTACGATTAAGCAAGAAAGCAAAATAATGAATGATAAAATGAACAGAAAGGAAAAAAACGCCTCTCATGTCTTTCACTTTCATGTCCTCCTTTTTTTCTCCTGTCACTTTCAATTCCGTTGCGATAGTCTGCTCTCCACTTTATTCCCTTTTTTAACCTGCTTGCAAAGACGAGTGGGCATACAAACGCACAGGTGGAAGTTGATACATGACGATTGGATTCAACCGGACTTGGACCCATCCATTCCATTTCCAACTTTTATTTCTGGAATGAAATTGAAGCTGGCAACTGCACACAAACCCAAACCCCACTTCCCATCTAAATATCAGACCTCCTCTGAATTCCCTCTGACATTTCATTCATTCGCCCATGCTCCTGTTTTAATTTTTTTTTCCTCCCACTACTCCTACAGCCCTTTCCATTTCCCTCTAGGGTCTAGATAAAATGTACAAGAGTCGAGTAGTTTGAGTGTTTGATGTGACTGCTTGCATTAAACTTGCGTACTTGAAACATCACTCAGTTCCCAGCCATTGCTCGCCATGTACTTTTACTGTTCCGGTTGCCTCACTCTCCAGACCCGAAATTCCCATAAATTTTAAGATACTCCTGACTACCACTACCGCTACTATAACTTCGGGAATTGATTTAGAAATAGAAATAAAGCATCGAGTACGGTACGACGGGAATAATAAAACTTGTAGATGTGTCCCTTAATATTCCGCATACATTTCCCGATAAGATTTATTCCACATCCTTTCACAGATTTATTTGACATGGAATGCCATGAAAAGGATATCATTTGAATAAATAAATCTAGTCACTGATCCATCGTCTGCCAAAAATATTTATACAAGCATAAAATTAGGCTTCGCTTTTCCTTTGCTTTCATTTCACCTGTTGCAAAAAAAAAGTTTCAATTATTCCAGTTAGTCTAACTGTGTAATATTGCAACTACTGATATGTACGATCCAACGGAGTACAATAGTCAGCATGTTTATAGCAACAGTTCCATTTCTATGTACCTCTTCTGGATTTTGAGAAATGCATGTCATGTACAAAAACCTTTTATTTTGTTTTTATCATTTATAAAGGCTGCATATAATATAAATGCAGTTTACGTTTATTGCATTGGCTGTATTTTCTCACGGTCGCGTACAAGTCTCACGCAGTTTCTTGCTTCATGCTTCGTTTCGGCTTATTGAAGACGACGCGATAAGGATGTAAGTGCATCATGAACTACCGGAAATGGATAAAAATTATGGTGACATTATCTTCAACTGACAAAACTTCATATATACTGATTATAGCATATCACCGCTTGTAAAGCATTTTACTGCGTAGGAGACAATAGAAGGAAGATAGTGCATCGTGAACTACCGGAAATGGATAAAAATTATGGTGACATTATCTTCAACTGACAAAACTTCATATATACTGATTATAGCATATCACCGCTTGTAAAGCATTTTACTGCGTAGGAGACAAAAGAAGGAAAATAAATTGTAATGAGCACTAATGCCGACACCTACCATTGAAATGAGATCAGAATCCTTAGATCTTTAGAGAGAAACCGATTACAATACAAAATTACTCAGTCATGCGTAACCGTACCTGCACTAATCGCAATTTACTGGCAATATCGGACATGTAGTAGCTATTAGTAGTAGTCAGCGAGTGGCAATAATTCATCCTCATTTCATTTTTCGCATTAAATAAAAAGCAGCTACTGTAAACGAAACGCAAACCTAATTAGTACTTTTATAGTAAATGTGAGAAAGGAAGTATAAAATGCAACTTGGTATGTATGTGAATGTATATATTTCATTTTTTTAAAATCAAACCATTGCAGCATTTTAATTATTATTTGCTTCCTTTCCTCTTGTCCTTCTTGTGCTACATTTTTTTCGCGCGAACAATAAAGCAGGTGACCACCTACTGCTATGAGATTGTTATTTCTTTTTGTGATCATTGCATATAGCGGTAGCGTATACGCTACCGCTATATGCAATGATTACAAAAATTATTCAGGAGCTACGCGCGTAGCTCCTGAAAATGCTATATTCCTTCCTATATAGTCCTTTTTGACGCATATTTTTTTCACTTTCCCCCGTAAATAAAAATTTCTCGATACTACACACATTAACAATTTGCTTGTAAATCCAGCCAGATCAAAACCAAACCGCAAACAATATCGCAATAAATTCTTCTCTAAATACCCTGCAGCTCTCTCATGTTCACGATAAAAGCTAAACAAGTCAAAAACAAAAATCCTGCACTTTTAGCAAAAAGCGAAATCTTTTCACATCTGTCTGCCTCAACTACAGAATCACATTAAGCAAAACTTTACATGAAAGCAGCACAATTTTTTTTAAATGGCTTATTGTATTTATTGTTACTTGTTAGTATATAGATGGACTAACGACTTTTTTCTACTTTGTTGTAATATTGCATTACCTAGGCCATGGCTTTTTCATACAAAGTTATACACTATATTCTAACTCGTTCCTCTCAACTTCCCTTCTAGTCTAGCCAAGCTTATCGAGCTCATGTCATGAAGATGCAGTTTTCAGAGTGCTTCTATATTACTAGTACGTGTGTTACCACACCAGTGAAAAAAAACCAGTTTCCATTTCAAACATCCGAAATCATTTTAGCTCGCTATTACCCAAGCTTAGCATTTTCCTACCTTAAGAGCGAAAATTTTGTAAAAAGAAATACCAGAAGACATGACGAATACGACCTGGCTTGACTTTCCTTTCCACAACAAAAAGGCACTCCTCCTATTCAACCAGAGCGCAGCATTCCACCTCCAACTCTCCTCCAAATACTTTTACTTAAGCGTAAAAAGTCAAACACAGGTGGCTTCTCTCTAGCTCTAGCTTCTTCTTCCTCGGCTAAGCTCTTTAAAGCCTATAAAAATCACTAATAAAAGCACCCCAAAGTACAATCATCTCTCTCCCTCTCCTTCTCCTCTGTCTGCCTTTCCTTCCCATTTACGTGGCTACAACTCATTTCTGGTTTACTAACTCCCTTTCGTGCGCCTTCTCCTTTATTTCATGTATTTTCTATAAACAAGAAAGACTGCGAAAAGACAAGCTAAAAACCAAAGTTAAATGAGTAAAAATTGTTGTTATTTTGCTAAAAACAGGTTTTTTCACCTTATCCCTCTTTCGTCTAAATGGCAAAGTCACAGTGAGAGAAGTTCAAATGCTGGTAATTATACTGATACCGGACTCAATTGAAAGTTTCCAACTATAATAGCAATGCACTGGTGGAAAATACAATTTTCCATCACGGCTTTTTATACAATGGCTGCATTCACAGAAGAAAAAAAGTTATCGAATACTTTCCTGTCTCAAGTTGGGTTAGTGGAGAAGATATTATACTTGCTGCAACTTTTCCCCTCTTAATTGACATGCGGTGCTGTACTTCAATATCCGACTTGATAGCGCCGGAGAAATGCATCATGCATGACGGATTCATGATACATGAAAAAGTGAGAACCGTGTCAATTTCCTGTAATCAACAACCTTTTGGAGTGAAAGATGAGATTGAAAAGATTCATTTCATTACATCTCTTCTATGTATCTTCCATCTCTTCTCCAATCTCCACACACTCCACTCCACACAGCAATACTACGCTATTTGTGGTTATCTTGCGTGCTCACTCACCGCTCAATTGCTCATAAGTCCACTGACTCCATTTTCTTGGTTTTGTATCCAGACCAGGTTCGAAACATAAAAAAAGAACCATATATACTCCTACACACGAACCAATATTCTTCAATTTAATGAATTCTTTGTGAATGTGAGTGAAAATCCTAAGCAATCTATCTCTCAATGTCATCAAGAGATTGGAACTCAAATCTCAGTTTCATTAAAGATCTCCCACACAACCACCCGCCCGCGCCCGTTAGATTGTTTTCCCCAATTTTCCAAACATGTAGCCTTTTCTCCTTTTTAACTTTCTGAACATCGAAAGAGTAGCGGAACACTTAGAAAGGAAGCCCTACCAATTTTTTTCTCCTCCTATGTACTGCTTCAATAGCCATGAAAGCCTGTCTGCTTCTTCTCCCTACCAAAAAATTGCAATTAGACAATTCTAGGTACTCCTACACTCTACAGACAGCAAACTTTCCAGGAGAACATAGAGACCACAAAAAAGACGTAGGCACATACATAATCCAATTTCCCTATATTAGCCCATGGAACAAATCCACAAAAATGCCACAAGTACTCCAAGTCCAATGACTGTGTAGGCTTAGGCTTCCATCAAGACCAAAACTACACTCCTGCCTGACAGAAGCAAAAGTGTAGGTGTTCTGTCACTTTGCCTTCTTCCGCTCGCTCCCAGAATAAATACATGGCATGTGAACGTCAGGAAATCTGAACCAATTTAATTTGACTAGACACATCGCAGTCACTCGGCTCCCGTTCGCCAAACATCAGTCAGGTTTACTAACCGAATTAGCACACCGAATACACGACTACGGTTTTAAATCTCATTTCCTTCTGGTTAAGATACTACCTAACTGTTTTGACATGGCCAAAGTCACGGTCCTGTTCTTCTTGATTTATCACTTTCTACATTATTCCAAATATAATTGTGATGGGTATAATGATATAGACCCAAATTTACATTCTTCCCAGTAACAAAACTGCCCATTAACTACATTGTCTGGGTTAGCTACTACAAGTACTACATAATATCTATCTTTACTGTTACCATTCATTTCGTCGGAATTGCGTCATGAAAGCCTAAAGTCCATTTCAAATATGATGGCATCTAATATAAAACTAAAAATACAGCACTCATAATAGCATTGATGCACAAATTAGGCATTCTTTCTACAAAACCAGCATGAAATGGCAGTAGATAAGTATCAACTATAACCTTAAACTCTCATATTTAGAAAAGTCAAGCTGTTTTTATATAAAAAACAAGAAGTTCACTTGATCGGTGGGTTACTGCATGTAGGCTTTCATCGAATTTGTATAAAACATGTACTCGTTACCTTTGCACTTGAACCTGCCGATATTCTCAAATTCAGACAATTCAGCATTATAATACTGAGCACTGATTTTCCCCTAAACCATAGTCCAAAATGTGTTCATCTACCAATTACAAAACTGCGAATTTTCAAACCTTTTCTAACCCTTTTTTAGAAAAACCCTTTTTCGCCATTCTTGATGAAAATGCTTCCAATCATTTCTCTCCCCCTCAGTTAATGAATGCTGTAATAAGACACGTTTCATTATTTTACTCTTTTTCACTTCTACCAACTAAAACCTTTTTAGAGCTGATTGAGAGAAGACGAGCAGAAAGGGGAATACCGGTTTCAGGCATTTATTGCACTGCACAGTGCATCTAGATTTATTATTTTTATCCGCTATTTTCCCTACTGCTATTGCTGCAGCGATCAATCAAACGCCCCTCAAAAGGGCTCTACCTTTTCAATGAACTTACAGGAAAACATTTTTAAAATTCCTTTCAAAAATATCTACACCTGTACACGAGCATGAGTCTATTCCATCTGATAGGAGACGTGCACCTGCAATTTATCATGTGTCTTATTTAAAATCTGAGCTATATAGGCAGTATATCATCAAAAAACTACTGCATAATAGCAGTTTATACAAATTTAAAAGTCAATGTGAAAACAGTGAAAAGTGCCAATTTTTTTTTGTAAAAGCAGCCTGCTCACCATGTAGTTTAAATCCCTCGTGCATATTTTATACTCGAAACTCGTCAAGATCTGTTGTTAAAACATTCCTTCATCCCTCTTGTAATAGATTTCAATTTTGCGATGCACTTCCTCATTTTCCCTGTTTCATAATTGAAAGGTGAATAAACACTCTAGGCCGAAGTTCAAGAAAAAGTGTTATTTGAGTCCTAAAAGATAGTCCCCGACTTTCGCAATTGCTACCAGTATATAGTAGCACATAAAAAATTTAAAAGGAAACGAAAAGCTGTGGAATTCACACTAATTACAAAAATTTCAGTAAACAGTCACTCATGTTTCGGATCCTCCCATTTCATTACAGCAAAATCTCTACGTCTACATCTACATCGGTGCCTCGTGGCTTTCGAATTTTCTCTTGAGATTTCAGTGATCATGAACTTGCTCTCACTGACTGATATTCATCAACTCAGGCTTTTTTTTCTTGCATGCTTCCTCCAGTCTCAGCAAGTATTTTCGTCGGATTTACCAACTCCTACCCCAAAACTCTGTACAATATTTGTAGTTGGTAACGAGAATCTACATTCAGC
>JAHZND010001084.1:0-17013 GCA_027744115.1 Acrocyrtus sp. NNG-2020
TAGTAATAGAGCGTGTTGTAGAGGATAATAGAAAAATTCTTCTTTTTTTACGGAACCCTGCATTTTTGTGTAATTTTAGCTTTACAGACCAAAGAGTAAATATTTTTTGAATGTTTTAGAACTAGCTTACTTTTGCAATTTGCCATGCATTTTACAGAGAAATTCGGTTTCACAAGATAAAATCCCTAAATTGTAAACTGTGCCTAATTTAGATTAAAAGTACAATTACACGGTTAAGGAATATAGATAGTTTTGCACAGAATGCAAAATGAGAAAAAAGGGTCATACACACTTTTTAACGCTTAATAAATCGGTATCGGTTATCAAATAAATTTTTGTAAAAGTAACATTTTTCCTAACTTTCTTGTAAAACGATCATATTACTTTTTTTTCTTTCACAGAGTATCAGTCAGTTGCAATGTGTCTTGTAGTAAGTTTTTCAATCGAATCTTTTGCGAATATTTTTAAGGGACTAAGGTTTTGACGTTGACACGCTTATCCTATATGCTTATCATTTATATATTTATTTCGAGGAATATCAATAAACAACATCAAAAAGACTAGAAAAGGGCTACAAGTATGGAAACACTGACGGGGAAATATCGGAATATAAATATGTATCCGTCAACATTCACTTCACCTTTATGCTGAGAGACGGGCAGGACAACATGAGATGATTTTGTACCAGACATGTAAAAAAAGCAAAAGAGTTTTGGGAGATGTTGCTTCGACGTTGTCACAATGTTTTGGCGTTGACGTAAGAGGAAATTAAAAGGAGAAAGTTACTAGTGCAGCGGTAATCTAAGTTGTTTGATGTGAGTGTGGAGGAGAAAAGATTGTTGATCTTGTCAAGATTTTTATGTGAGTGGGGATAAGTAGAAAAGAAAGATTTTTTTTGCTTTTAGAAGCGATCAAAGTGTTTGTCGGAAACTTGGAAAATGTCAGTGGCAGCGTAGTAATTACTTTCCCCTTGGCCGCCATTACTGGCACCAACCACGCCGCAAATGCTGAGTGGGCCAGGACCGAGAAGGTTATTGGAAACTGATGAGGCAGCAGAAGAGGATGATCCGCTGGATGAGCATCCATTTGTAGTACCAACGCCGCCGTAAGTTAGTCCACAGCCTGTGGACGAAGACATGCCAGAGCTCTTCATAAAAGTCAGCGCCCCCACTCCACCTGGAAACTGACTGGAGTTACAATTGGGATTGACAGCGGAAATGCTAGAGCTCCCAGAGGAGCCTCCTGATGAGGATGAAATGTGGAGAAGTCCGTTGGTGGTGATGTCCTGCACGTGGTTGTGGCCGTTACTCAGACCGAAACTGACCGGATTGTGATTGTTGTTAGAGATGCACTGGGAGTTGGAGTTGATGTTGGTGGCTGTCCGTCTACTCGTGTTGGTGGCCGTTACCCGGGGACTGTTAAAATATCCTAGGTTGAGGGGCTTGTTACTTGAGGGCGTTGCAAAAATGGATTGTTTGTTGGTCTTTCCAGGATCGAGAGTCATATGCGTGGGAGGAGTGTTGGAGTAAGTGTGCTGCTGGGGATGGTGTTGGTGCTGGTTGTGGTGGGGGAAGATAGGAAGACGGAAAGTTGTTGGCAGATGAACACTCCCTGTTCCAGGTGTCGTTTCGATTGAGCAATGGCTATGCGCTAGTGGTACATTTTTAGACGCTGAAGACCTCAAGCCCGACATCGGGGTGGAGGGGGAACTCGCTTGGAAATGGGAACTCATGCTGGGAGTGAAGTAGCTCATTTCATCGTGTATACTCCGAACTCCCATGAAATCTGTGGAGCGAAACGGGAAACGGATTTTTGTATGAGAAGGTTTACTATAATAGTACCTTTTACCAAAAAAGGTAATTTTGGAAGGTGACAAAATGCCAATTCTAAGGCCAAAGCTAACGAGCAAAAATTCAGACATTTTTTTCTATTCTGCTACAGAAAAAAGGATAAAGAAAATCTGCTTTATTCTTACCACTGAAATCACTGGCGTGATTCACTCTCTGATATTTAACTTTTCTGGTGGTGGCAGTGCCACCGTTGGCACTTCCTTTCCGGCCCAGCTGCTGCTGCGACGCTGACATATATCCCGATTCGGAGGAGTCAGTTGGCCCAGAGTAGCTCTCCAAAATGCTTGCCGAGCTAATGCTGATGGATCCATTTTTACTCGGGTTCTTTCCCAGTCCAGATGTCCCCGTCCAGCTTTTCTTTACAGTATTTGCTCCGACGCTCGGTCTCGCATCACCACCGCCTCCTCCTCCACCACTCCCACTGCTGTTACCTCCACGGCCAAACACCAACTCATGGTACATGGATTCATCACTGTCAGTCTCGCCAGATATGGAGACAGGCTTTTCCACGTCACACAGAGCGATTTTCCCAATTTTCTTGTTCATTTTGGAGGAGCTACTCCCTCCACCACCACCGTTCCCTCCATTTAGCATGTTCATAGAGGAAGACGAGCCCGAGGATCCCTTACATTTTCCGATGTTGTTTGTGTTGATAGATGAGAGCTGATCGTCACTGGAGCAAGCCGGACCACCCAGTCCCAGTCCGATCGACATGGATTTCGGTGTCATTCCGATACTCATAACTCCCACGAGTTTTGTGTTCCGGCGGTTCCTCCGCATCACGTACAACACAAGGGACACTATTGAAAGGAGCACGAAGACTGACAACGACCCCGCTATCAGCCCCACTATCGCTCCTGTTGAATGGTCCGACGATGATCCGCCCACTACTGAAAAAAATTACCCGAGTGAAAGCAAACTCATATAGTAAAAACGCGGGAAAAACAAATTCAATTTGACAGCACCAAAAAAATACTTTTCCTATTTTTCAATTACCATTCATTTTTTTGTCCCCCCGATCCACATCCTGGGCATAGTTTAATGACAAAACTTCATCTGTAATGTTTCCAGTAAAAGGATCTGAAAAAGAGAAAAAATATCCACTTTTCAAACATCTTATCTCTTCCCGCCTCTTCTCCCCCTTCCTGAAAATTAATACTTCTTCAAACATATAAACATGAACAAAGCGCGGGAACCCGATACAATATTTGCAGTCTGCACCAAACAGTGATACTGATACCGATACAAGGAGGGGGAAAGATGCCATTACCGTCATTACAGAATGCTGAAACAAACAACGCAATTACGCCATGTTTCTAGTGTGACAAACAAAAATATCGAATTTCCCGCCTTTTTCTTATCCCTTATAATAATAACTATCCATCAGCATCACTATTTTCCCTATCGTGAAAACAAAATCGATTTTCGTGCAAAAAACATTTTTTTTACAGAAAAGGCCATGTAAGGATAATGAGACTGCGTGCGGATGTCGTCTAATGCGAAAGGAAAATGGGAAAGCATTTATTTGAACTGCGCGCTGCTTTTCACTTTTCACTCCTAATAAAATGCACTGCTTCCGGGTGTGCTCAGCTGAAAACAGCAGCACTAATTGCTGAGGATGTGAAATGAGACAAATTAATTTCAATTAATATCAGCTTTCCTTGGAGCATCTCGGGAGAACTGTAAAAAAAGAGAGGAAAATGGAATGGAGGAGGCACTCCGCACGTGTGTAATAATCTTCAAGAAGCAGTAACTATCCCGGAGAGAGAAAACACATTCCTGTGAGGACTTACTAATGTGAAAAGATAAATATTGCATGAGAGGGATTGCAAATCGCAATTAATTTTAGTTTGCATTCATTTAAATTAAAAGAACCATCTGGGAATGAATTAACAAGAGTGAGGATGGTTCTGGGGCAAGCCGCAACAAAAATATAAGATGGGCCTAAAAATTAAAAGTTTTTTTTAAGTGGAAAGTTTTTTAGTGGAAAAGGTAAATGGTAAAAAAAATAGATTTTAACTTGGAATAGACTTAAAAGAAGAGGGAAAATGTGCTTTAGGCTGCTTCGTCACCGTTTGACTGAGCTGTCTGGTCTGAGAATGCATACAAAAAGTGTATTAGGGGGGCCTTGAATAATCAAAGGAAATAAAGCTCAATAAATAAGTAACTGAAGAGAAAGTTATCCTTTCAGGGAGGAATGAAGTCAACAATTTTGTGACTGTAAGCGATCCTCATTTCCTGGGAAGAGCAAAGTGATAGATTATTTAGGGAGGGAAGAAGCTAAGATGGAAAGAGCGCTTTTTGTCACTACTTTCCCCTTTCCCATAAAACATTTTGGAGGAAAGAAAAGTCTTGTGGAGAAAATAAAAGTAAAAAAGTGTGTAAAAAAAGGGAACGGTGAAAATGGAGGGAGTAGTAGATGGAGTGTGTGTGTGTGGAGGTGGACGTGGACGTGGAGCCGGAGCTGGAGTCGCTGCTCTATGGTAGGGCCTATCTCATCAAGATAGCAACAGGAAAAAGCGAAATAGAATGAGGATGTGGATGGATGTGAATGTGAGAGAGTGAAAGGGAGAAGGAGAGGAAAAGTGACTCAAATCAATAACTTTCACTTGAAGATAACCCATGGGAAATAACAGAGAAAGAGGAATCCACTTCGAATCAAGATAAAATAAAATGTATCCTGAGAAATGCAAACCGTGTTCAGGTTGGTTAGGGAAAAGGCTCTCATCAGAAAAAAAATAAAGAGCCGTGGAAAAAAGGAAAAGAGAGATGGTGATGGAGAAAAGAGGAGGAATATATTTATACTTTAAATGGAATAAAAAAGTGCATTGAGGTAGTTTGTGAAGTAAAGTGGGAGGGAGTGCACTATCAGTTCATTGAATGTTTTCTTTTAAAAATTTTTGCAGTTGTTTATATGGCAGGAAATCAGGTTAAACTTTATGACGGGGGGAGGTAGATAATGATCTGAAATGCATCCTTGATTTCTCATATTTACCAAACAGCAACTTTTTGATTTATCTTGTAGATATATTCAATTCATTACGTAAAGTAATTATGGGAAAAGTGCACAAAAATGGCTGTAAATAAAATTGCTTTCTCTTTTGCCCCTATCTTTACTTACCAGACAGGAATGAAATTTCGCTGAAGAGGAGCCAGTGATTGGAGTGGTAGAACTCGAGTCGGATGTACGTGGCAAGTCTTCCTTTCAGCGGGATATCAACGAGGAGTGACGTCTCGTTCTTTATATTTCTCTTGGGTGCCCAGCGAATTGGGAAATCGGAAAAGTTCTTTCCGTCCATGCTGAAGAAAATCACGGCAGAGGAGAAAACCTAGATATAGAGGGTACAAGGACAAAGAAAGCTCAATCAGTGATCAATATTCAATATTTTAGTATCTGATTAATTGGTTAATTAATTAAAATTATAAATAAACTTGAATTAGAGAGACAGCAAGAAAACAAGGCTTTCCACAATTGTGTAGCGTAACTTTCGAAAATTACCATCTATCAATATAAAGAACTAATTAATTTCAAATCAAAAATAAAATGGCGTCAAACTACAACTTTTAACATCACAATTTTTCACGGGCATTTTTCAGGCAAAATATTATACTTTTGAATTTTGAGTTTGTATTGTCTGCAGTAGCATATCAGTAGCTGGGTTCTTTTATCATTTAATAGAGCAAGTCAGATTTCTTAGCGTGCTCAAAATTACCTACTTCATTCCAATTCAAACTTGTTACTTAACGCAGTCCAGTTTGCACTAGAAAATAAATGTAACCTGCCCTCATTCATTTTCATTTTCTTTTCTCTTTATCCATCTTCTATCCCTACGAAAAACCTACTCTCCCACTTCTGTCTCCCTCCACAAATTTCCAATATCTCAATGCATCCTTATCCTTCCCACTTTCCACTACTCTCCTTTGTTTACTCCAAATCCAAACTGTAACTGATTTTTATTATATAAAAACTCCCCATCGATAAGAAACTCTCTCTCTCTCTCTTGAAATTTATATAACTCTCTTTTCTACAATAACCCAAAACTGTAACTTTTTCCTGTCAGCACCGCTAAAAGAAATCTGAAAATGCTACTGAAACGGCATCATCACCGCTCCCTTCAACAGAAAAGAGCTTGTTCTTTTTTTATTATATTCTCTCTCTCTTTCTTATGTGCCCTGAACAAACAAAAAATCTGTTTTTATTTCCTTAAATTTTTCCTTCCACTCCTTTTTTCTCTGTCGATGTGGATGCGGAGTTGTTTTTAAAAACAAAAAGATTGTATACTAAAAACTCATAGTCCAAGTAAAACTCTCATAGAGGTTCTTATAAAACTATATTTATTTTACAGTGGGTGTGCATTGTTATCATTTTCCTCTTAAAATAATACATTTTTATGGAGCATGGTTCAGCAGAGATTGGTGCACTGACACACGCCCCTCTGCTCTTTTCCTTTTTTCGGAAAATACACATCTTCGCTCTGAGAACTGTTGTAAAGGCTCACCATTCTCATTGTTTTAAGAGAAAATTCATTTCTGAAGAGTGGGAGAAAACAGAGTTTTCTCGTTGCTTTCTTTTTTGTAGCCCCCCGAGGTTCTTTTCACATTTCGAGAGCGGAAGAGAAAGAAAAGGAGGAGGGAGAAAAGGAAACATTTTTTTTGTATTGAGTTATCAGAATAAAATAAAATCAGGTATAGAATGCATAACTGTATCGGAATACATTTTTAATGGAAACAAAAATGGTTCTTCTTTAGGAAGAAGTATGGATTGATTTTTTATTTATATTTTTACCTGGGCTCCCTGAGACACGAAATTATTCACGTGAACGGACACCAGCTGAAACTTGCGCAATTGATCAAATTGAAATCCGATGCGGATGGGGGTCGACTGGTTATCCCAGCCTATCCACATGTTACCTGAAAAAAAAATAGAATTTTAAATATAGGTAAATCCTCATCCACTTTACTATGTACATACCTAATTTAGTTAAAAACAATTTTTTTACTTGGGTACCAATCCACCACCATCCACCAGCAATCTAGCCAACATCCGATACGCAATAAATTTCTACTCACACGATTTCCCCAGAGATCAAGGGACATATTGATGAAAAGAGCTCTTTTGAGATATTCATGCTCAGCAACGGAAAATCGTAGTCAAATATGGGGGTCGACTGGTTATCCCAGCCTATCCACATGTTACCTGAAAAAATAGAATTTTAAATATAGGTAAATCCTCATCCACTTTGCTATGCACATACCTAATTTAGTTAAAAACAATTTTTTTACTTGGATACCAATCCACCACCATCCACTAGCAATCTAGGCAACATCCGATACGCAATAAATTTCTACTCACACGATTTCCCCAGAGATCAAGGGACATATTGATGAAAAGAGCTCTTTTGAGATATTCATGCTCAGCAACGGAAAATCGTAGTCAAATACACACCAAAATACCGAAATGGGAAAACCTGAAGTAAACAATTTTTATATTGACTTTCAGCACACTCTTCCTTGTTTTTCTACCTGTCGTCTTTTCCCCATTTCATTACATATTTTTACTCCAGACTAAAAGTAAAAGCAGCCAAACGAATAACGATAAATAGAGCGCTCATTATTACACAGCTGCACACATTAAATACCTTCTTCAGGAAACATCGATAACCATCACTCATCCGTTTCTTCTCGTTTTTTCCATTGGAAGCTTACGAAATGATGTAGTGCGGGGAAATGCAAGGAGGGAGAGGGAGAGATGAAATCAAGCAAACAATTTATCTGCATCACTGCCCCTCCTCTAGATAATGATCATTTAGCTAATGGAAGTAAAAAGGACCTTAGGCAGCACAATTTGATATTATTTCTTTCGTGTTTATACACTTCGTCTACCTTGAAAGAAAAAAAAGGTAGTGAATAGTGAGATATATATGGAGGAGGGAGTGCTTTCTGATTGCGTAGCCTTCCCGCTCCTTCCGATACGGGAAGAATATACAATTTTTATAGATTCTTTATCCGGAAGAGATATATCCAGCAGCAAGAGCAACGAGGGATGATGAAGACGCTAGAAAATTGCAACTTCCTGTTCTGCGCGCTTCACAGAATAGATTTTCCCAGGACACCATCAATTCTCTTCTGCTTCCTGTGCTCATATTAGAAAATTATTGAGTTTTCAGATAGCACTATAGTCCGCGCCTTTTTTATTTTCTAATTAAGTCATATTTTTGAGGATATAAGTGAAAAAGGAAAGAAACTGCTCTGGTGCAGAAATCCTTCCTTTAATCACCAATTTTTCCCCCTTTTCTATTTTGCCAAGGTCCAATAAGCCTGAATGGGATTTGAGCACGATAGATTAGTGAATCTCCTCATTTTCAGCGCATTTTCTTACCAACTTCTTCCCCTAATAATTCATTTTTTCTGGCCTAGATTCCCCTCATTTGCTATTATAGCTAAGAGGAGTCAGTGAAATCCTTTATTTTTCCCTAGATGAATGGCTGCACCATCATCATCCTCATCATCTTCATGAAGAATCATCTTTTGGAAAATGGATAGATGTAGCGTGCCAGTGCATCATTCCCATTTTTGTTAAGAAGGAAGAATTGGATGTGAAAGTGCTTCACCGGACTACTGCGCCGCATTTGACCAAATATCCTGTAAAAGGAGATCGCCAGAGAGAAGGAGTGTTTGGTGTGCTGTGAAAAAATCGGATTTTTTTTTCTACCGTGAGGATTAATTTTCGATGTTTAGCGGATTCATTTCCCGTATTAGTCATGTTTGCTCCCACCTACTCTAGCCACAGATGAAAGGAGCTGCATTTCGGATCAGAGGGAATGAAATGCAGGAGGAAATAAAAGGAGATCAAGGAGAAAATAAGAGAAAGAGGAGACTATCCGCTCCGCGACCACCATCACCACCTTCTGCACTACCCTGAACAAACTGAAATATGTTGTGGTAAATGACAGAGCGAAAGGGAAAACTAGGCGTAAAAAGGGAATTGAAATAAAGAGGGAGTGGAAAAAATAAAAGAGCTCGCATCTCACATCTCACCTAATCTCCTCATCGATTCCTATTCCCACCAAAATCCTATTGACAATTTGGATTGGGATTGGGCCGATTTTTTGTTTTTTTCATTAAAAAACCGCAAGAATGCTACTCAAGTGCAGTGGAATATATGTATTGCGGTGGGTATGAGTTCGGATTAAGAGCTGCACGAGATATTCTTTTCTTTTGCCGTAGAAGCCGTATACACGCTCACCGTCTCACCGATCACCCCATCCAAAGAATTTTATTCCAGTATTAACTCCCACTCGATGTTTTATTACAAGTCTGTGTACAAAAGTTTTTTTTCTTCTTTTCTCCTCATCATAAATCCTCCTCATTCTTGTGCTGTTTACCATTTTGAAAAGGAAAAAAGCAATATGGCATGAGCAGATCAAATAAGCTCATTCAAAATCACAAATGAATTTTTCACACGTCGCCCACAATCATTTCCCGAAAAAACATATTTTTTAGTAGAAATGGAGATGTCTTTCATCACGAAAGACTAAAACCGATAACGTGCTCCGAAGTGGCCACTCCACATAGAAAAAAACAGCAAATATGTTCGAATTCCTTTAAAAATGAAATACCGCCACAGCCGCGCCAGTCAAGATGGAGAGCTGAGTGAAGGAAACATGTAGAAAACACGCACGAAGGATTACTAATCCGAAACCTTGTGATTCCGCTTCCTCTCCACTTCCAGATCAAACACTTGATTTCAAGCCATAGCAGAAGGACTGTAAAAGCTGCGGGATTATACTTCCTCTATTTTTTCCTGTTTTAACATGACTTCCTCTAAGTACTCCCTAGGACTCTGGAGAAAGTAGCTCGGCTCGACTAAGTTTCACGGAGGGAAAGAAGAAAAATAACAGACGGACCTTTTTTTATAGCAAAGTGCATTATACGCACATTTTATAACAATTTCTTTCTTCCTTTGTGCGACTCTCACTCCCACTTTCTCCGACTGTCTCTTAGTTTCCCATTTTGAAGAAAAAAAGGAAGAGGAGAGGGAGAGCATATTGCATTATAGATATTTTTGCTGCTCTGCGGATTCTCGTAAAAACGAGATGTCTCGTTTCGCAATAAATGCGATGTTTTCTCTTTCTTGCTTTCTTATTCTTGTGATGTTTGCTAATAATACGAAAACAGTGTGCAGTGTGCTCTGTGCTTCTGCAATTCAAGTGAGATGTGCTTGTACACTTTTTCCAGTGAAAATAAAATAATAAAAAAGAGTCGTTTCTTGTACATATATTTTTTTAGAGGCGGGTTGCTCTGCTTGTGCTACTTGGAACAGGAACAAGGAGGGTATGACGGTGAAGAAGGAGGATCTTTTTGTGATGCGAATGCTATTGAGTTTCATAGGAGAGGAGAAAAAAATTATTCGAAGTAGAAAAAAAGTTCAGGTTTCATGACCACAAAAATATAAAGCAAATCCTACGGAATAAAGTATACTTGTAGAGGAAAGCGAGTGAAAGTTGCAGGTTGGGATTGGAATGGAAGAAAAGGTGTACGTAATATGCAACGCTGGGAAGAAAGAGAAATCTCTTTTTTTGCTGGATTTGGCATACAAAAGCATAAGGTAGAAAAGAGTGATTTTCGTAAAGAAAAAAATGTTTTAAATAAGTGCACAGGGGATAGCGAGTAAGGCTAAAGAAAGATGACATGGCGTAATGTACAACTCTGTTTCAAAGAGATTATTACTTTACTTTGACTTTATGCAACGTGATGAGTTGGAAAATTGTTGGAATGAAATGGAATTATCCTATTTTAAATTGTGTACGCAGGGGGTTTACTAAACAGCAGTTCGTTTGAAAAAATAGGTAGACGGGAAAGACGACGGTAAGGGACGTGCTTTTTAAGGAAAAAGATACACGTGACGTGTCATTCAGTCTTAATCTAAGTTTAAATCTTTCCTAAGTGCATCCACTTTTATTTCAGGGAATGGCTTTTCATAACGTACATAAATGAACGAAGAAAAAATAAAAATAAAATAAGTGAATGCTTACAGTGGTATCGTTAAAATAAATGTAACAGCAGCTAACAGACCAGCAATCAGTTCATAGTTCAAATTGCACATCCATCAACTTTACTGTGTATTTGAGTAAATTTTAAAATTTTAAAAATTAAATACAGATTTTGATTACTTAAACGGTCATAATGAATTTAAAAAATGTAGATTTACCCTCTTTCAATTAGATCTTGAGTGTCTATCTTAAAATAGCAGTATTGCAGATAGTGTTTAACAAGGTTGTGACTATTGTCAGTATTGTCACTAATGATAACATCCGCCTGTTTTAGTGGGTTGTTTTGTATTTATAATTACTTCCTAAAGGTTATCCCTACGTAACCTGTTGTCAGCTACCTATTTCATCAAAACCCATGAAGTACTTCAGAACAAACCATTTTCGCATTTAGTTTATGCTCCAGACAAGCGATATGACTTAAGCCAAACACTGCTTGCTAACTGAATTTCATGTGCTGATTAAATCACTCCAGTTTTTAGCTAGTATAGTGCTTAAAGCTGGCGCTAGCAAGATCCTTTTTTCGAGGATCCATTTGCTTTTTTTTGAACAACGTCCCCTAGGCCAAAATCTTCATGCATGACATGGTTCTGTTTGTCTCCAAATAACATCGATGTTTACCTACACTCCAGAATTTTTTAGTGAGGACTGAGGATGCTCTACTCTTCAAAACTATGTGCTGAGGCAACAGCAAAGCCGGCAGGTGACACTGTGACCTCGTCATTTTCGACAATATGCTGAATAAATGAATAAATTCATTGTGAAAAGCAGCAAAAAAATTCTTTAAAAATATATTCTTCTGGAACGAGGACAAAGCCATTTAAGGCTAGGCTCCAGCCTAGGAATGACTTATTCAGTGTAACTGTAATGACGCACCTTTCTCTAGAATGGGGCACTCTCTTTGAAGATTTCATTTTTAATTGAGTCCTCCTTTCCTCTACCTATATACCTTGCTTGCAACCAATGTACGTCCTAGCGTACCACCTTAACAAAAAAAATCTTTTCATAACTTTATAAAAACAACAAAAGACTGACTTCACTCAAGCTATAAATAGCTTCAGAGAAGACATCCGACAAGGCTGACGCGCACATTCCCTTTCCTTGAATTAAAATAATAAAAGAAATTCTTTTTCCATGACCTAAGCATCTTTCCATCAGAGTAAAAGTATGCAATTTTCTTATGATTTACAGTAAAAAAGAAGAAAGTTTTTTTCTTCAAACTGAGCCCTGCAAAAATAAATATAATGCTAAACACCAAAGCAGTCCCACAGAAACCATTTTTGTATCATTTCACGTTTCAAATCACAACAGAAATTTTTCCCTCCTTGCCCTTTCAACATCCCAATCTAGGAAAGCAATTTTGGCTGATGCCGTCAAGAGCCTGTCAACCATGCTAAAAACACGAGTAACAATTTATCAGAAGGGGCTGCTCCCAAAAAGATGATTTTTTTCGAGGTAGCACGCAAAGCGCATATAAGAAGCTGCCAACTTTTCTCTCTTTATTCCTGGTGGAATAGCAAAATAAAACGAAAAGAAAAAACTACTTTTTTCGAAGCGCACAATTTTATTACAATTATTAGAACTTATCTTGCCATTTTTTTTGCAATATTACGGTTCAAGAAACACAACTGTAATTGATCCCGTTTTCTCTTTCACAAAAAATACATTTTTCCCTAGAAATGAAAAGGGAATTCTCCACAGATATTCAATCTGAACTTATTATGCTGGAGAATGAAATTGAAAAAGAAGAGAAAATATATCTTATTTTCTCCAACCAAGGAAAAATGGGGTTTTGTGCGGTGGTATCTAAATTAAGTTGTCGGAGTTGAGTGAGGCACGCACCAGGCTAAAAAATGCAGAATTTTTTTTCTCACTGAAAAATAGGGCCAGGTACAGTGGGGGGAAAATTACACGGTTTATTAATTTCAAAAGTGAATTAGAAACCCAGTTTTTTTCATTACGCAGTTGTACGAGTTGTAGCGAGTGGAGGAATGCCGTAAAGTACTGCGAAAGTTCAAGAAGATTTTGAAAATTGGCTGGAATTATTCCGAGTGAATGGGCCCTCGGATTACAATATATATTTCCTAATGGTGCTGTATAATGCGCCCATCCTTCCAGTCCATTTCTGGGAAAATACTTTGTCGTAAATTTTACAAAAAAATGTAATTTATGTAATGTCTATGTCTCCTCTTGGAAATAAAAATAGGGGAAAGAAAAAACGCACTAGTGCCCTGGAAATTTTTTCTTCTGAGAGAAGCAGATATATATCCAACGGGATTTTTTAAGAGGGAACAAAAAGCATTCCAGCATTAAATTGCCAGTTACACATTTATTTGGCCCCTTTCAGCACCGAGGAAAGTACCTAAATGAAAATGATTAGATGTAAATCAAACGGCACCAGAGACACTTTAAAATGCTCTTCCTTGACAAGACACTCCTTCCCGCTGCGAAAATGAAAGGTTAGAGTTGACTACAGTTTTTTTATCTTCTGGGTAAACAGGAAATTGCAGCTCTGTTATTAGGCACTTTAGAGCAGTTAACTTTTTTATTAAATGCAAACGCCATCAAAGACAAAAAATGTAAAGTGTAATTAAAGTGGGAGTTAAAAGAGATTTTCCAGGTTTGCATGAAGAAACTTTCCAAATTTTTTCCAGGCAGGGCTGCCACAACTTTGAAGTAGTGTCTCTTAGCTTACCTTTTAATTAAAAATTGTGCTTTCATCCCCTCAAAATGTGTTTTTTCTTTGTGACCCGTATTGACACTTTTGCAACTGCTAACGGCATTTAGCTAATGGCATCGGTCTCATAATTTTATTTTTTTATGTAGGCGTGTGTTTTAAAAACTGTTTGTTTTTTGTTTGATACGGATTTATAAACAGCTTTTATCCTTCACAGTTTCAATTTTGCTCTCATAATGTCAAAACGATCACCTTTTCCTGGAAAATGAACATGCATAGAAAACACTTTGGGTGAAACTTTCTTCGAAAAATTCTGATTTTTTTCTTTCCCTTCAGTCAATCACGCGGAAAAAGGATAAAGCAGTATGGGAAAAGTCACTTTCCCATTTTCGGTTCTAAGGAAATGAGTAAGAAAGATGATTTTTGAAGTGAGCCTTCAGCTCCGAGCTCACCCTTCAACACTCCAACAAAAAAGTTTTCTGGAATGTTTTACGAGCCCACCATGATCTTGAGAACATGCTACACTTAATCTTTCCCTGTTTGATATCATAACAGTTTCTCTTACGATGAGGATGAGAAAAAAGTGAAAAAAAAACTTATTTTTATATGCAGAGAGCTGTGATTTATATCCTCCCCATTTTCCCAGCAACTTGAAACAGTTGAAGAGTTGAAAGGATGGAGGGTACATCTCAGCCGAAAATTGTATCTTGGAACATATGCATTTGACAACCTCTTTTCCAGTGTGCCGTCACTAAAAGCAAAAATTTATTAATAACTTTCTCTGCAATTCATATCCATCTCAGACTTCACTTTTTTGAAGAGCTGCCTTGAACTTCATGATAAAAAATAGGAAAGTCATTAGATATCCTGAGAACAATGGACTATTTTAAAAAATGGTGTGAAGAAATGCAGTTTCCCTTCCGCTTAATAAATATTCAGCGATTTTCCCGGAGCACATTCAACTCCAGTCCGTCTTCCATTTTCTGGATATTTTCGAAAAGGAAATAAAAAGAAATCTCATTTTGTAGCGAAAAATTCCATTAAAAATGTTTTTGTGTACTGTGTGAAATCAGAGTAGTCACCAGTCACGATGTGCCCATTTGGTAATGGCACCGCATCAAAAAATGGAGAGCGGGTAGCTGGTCTCATTTATTACTCGCATTAAATAAAAGTTGAGCGTTTTTATTGTGAGTAAGTATGCACATTAAGGGACATCATTCCATATCAGGGTAATGCCTTACGAGAATCCCTTCAGATTTCAGACTTCCAGATTTCCGGCAGTGGAATGCAAAAAATATCTTGAAATGGTAATAGCCCTCAACAGTCACAGTGCTCTGCCGTCTGCCATCTTACATCTGCATTATTACCTGTCCGCACTCCACAAAAAAGCTGTCTTGTGTGGAAAATGGCCTGGGACGACAAGAAGAAGAGAAAACGACATTAAGCACCGAAAATAAGCACCATCTGTTTTCCTACGTAAATACGTTTTTTTCCTAACTTGCGAAAAGGAGAAAAAATGTACAAGTTTATTTTTCTCTTTTTGATATAAAAAAAGTTAAGGGCTGGAGAAGAGAAGAGAACGAAGGAAAAAGAGTAAGCTTGCTATGTACAAGATAGAACTATTATGGCTGAGAGGCTGACAAAACATATGCAGAGTGGAAAGAGAAGAAAAATAATAGAAAAGGAAAACAAAAGGAAAATACCCGCCATCAATAATCCTTAATGCCCACTTTTTATTCCGGCAGTATAATGATCCAAGTCATCTAGGAATATGAGAAAAGAGAGAAAATGGAACGATTTCTGGGAGAGTTCGTATTTCTAGCTATGCGGATAAGTGATACGTGCGCAATGTCATTCTTAAAATTTCGGAAAGATGAGCACCGCTCCGCTCAGGAATGATGAGTTTAGATAAGCAAAGGAAAATGTAAGGCTTCAACGTCGAAAAAACTCTGAGAAAATCAAAAGAATATCCAATAATAATTAGGTTGAGTCACAGTACGACATCTTTGGGAGCATAAAATTTGTGAAACACGGTTGGGTTGCTGCTGCATTGAACACAGCTAAAGCTAAGTTAAGAATTAATTATATTGCTTTAGAGTCGAAGTTAACAATATCTGCTTCTTATTTTGTGTTCCTGCATTTCACGAAAGATAAGCTACATTTTTTACACCAGGAAAGTTTACTGCTCAAGACTCGCATATTTTCCCTATTTTGCAAAAAAAAACTTACACTTCCACTTCCCTACTTACACCACCGAAATTCGCTCCGGGATCTTCTTTTATCCACGCCCGTTTTGCCTACGGTGTGTATATTTATGTTGTTCACGCCAAAGCACTTACTTTTTTTGTGGACACGGAAAAATACATATATGGGGAACAAGCTCGTAATTCACCAGGAGAGTTTTTATTGGGTTGGCTGGAGAAAAAAAATATTGTGTGAGGAGACCAAGCACAGAATGCATTCATATTACAGCGTGCCACCACTACCACCACCTTCTCTATTTTTCGCTCTTTGTAATGTCTTCATACCGAGGAAAAAGGCATTCACCTTTTTCCCGTTTATCCACTCAACCAGGACCAGGAATAAGGAGAGGAAAAAAATCTTGGAGGAGTAAAGTGAAATGAAGGTGAGGTGAAAAGTGGCTTGTCTCCATCCACACAGCATCCACCATCTAACATCCATATATCCAGTAAGGATATTTGCTGGAGGGTACATCAGCGCGAAAACACGACTAAGATCTCCAGAGATATTATCGGTATCAGCATCAGCTAGGACAAAATGCCTAGCTATCCCATTCACCACTCACCATTACCATCCCTTCAGTATCCTTTCTCGGGGAACGCATCGAAAAAACATTTTTATCTTGAGAGGTCGCCTTCAAAAAAGGGCTTTGCACATATTACTATTTTTTTTCGCACAGTACGCACATCCATGACTCTGCTAATTTTTTACTCTCTGGAAGGGTATAGGAAGAAATGTGAGTATTTTTACGATGTATATTTTCTCCTTTACTGTAAACGAAAAATGGGGGAGTTTGTTTAAATGTAAAATTTTTCTTTTCATATTGCCTACAGGTTTTCGCATCATTTCGCACCGACTTGACTTCGGAAACTAACTACTTTACTTCCAGTTCAAGCTATATGGCTCCAGCTTTCCCATTAAAAAGGGAGAAAACCTTTTGCACTCTACTGGCCCGTTAGGATAGATTACTAGCAAGTCGGAGAAAGGGAAGGAATCTTCTACTTTGTCTCCTGATAAAGGAAACTTTTTTGGGTCGCAAAAATGAAAAACATTTTTGGTTCTTCGGGTTGGCCCTGCCTAATGGACTAGTTGAGAGTACATGGATCACTACCATGCTCCCCGTATCCAACAAACAAGCAGAGACTTATTGAAGAAAAAGAAGGAGCTGAAGCCCTCATGAGATATTTCCAGAAGC
>JAHZND010001085.1:0-16595 GCA_027744115.1 Acrocyrtus sp. NNG-2020
ATGTCGTGTAATATTGCTGAATTGGAATGCAAGCAGCAAACGCCATCATTATTTTACTAGCTGGTAGGTCACAGTACTGCCAAAGCCAAACCAGCATAACATCTCACCTTCAGTGAGATGACTTTTACATAATTCATTCACTTTTTTTATTCTCTCTCTCCTTCTTCTACCAGTATTGTAGGGAAACGGTCTATTAAGCGCAGAAAAAAAAATTAGCTTGGATGTAGAGATGTACCATTACTATATTTATTTTTGCGAAGAGAAGTTAGCAGCGACAAGCGAGGAGGAGAATGGAAGTTAACAAGTTTAGCTCTCTTTTTTAGTTCTCGCTCTAACTCTAACGCTGCCCATTTCGCAATAAAAACGAACTTATTCATATTAACATCAACATCAACCCTCGCTCCTGTAACGTCTATGCGAATGAATTAACGTGCCACATTAGCTTAAGCAGTCAGTTAAATAGACTTCCTATAGCTGTCTTTAATCTGGAGCTGTGCAATTTTGCATGCTCCTCTCAGGAGAGATTTTGTGGTGGCGAGGATGAGAAGTGATAGGAGCTGCTATGTAAGTCGTCTCTGCATAGAGGAAATCATAATATAGTAGTTCCACAGTTAAATCCCATTTAATTGCAGGATTAACTAACAAAAATTTTTTTTCTACTTTTTATGAGTAACCTCTATCGATGAGCGCAGTCGTTTTTTCAGTGCTTCTAATATCAAAGCAGAGTTAGAACAGCTCATCACCAGCATTGTTGTCTGCAGCACTAAACTCCTCGCCAGTTTATCGTCTTCCACGTAATCCCTCCTTCAGCTGCATTCTGTGCCCATTTATCCAGCAACTTGTGCTGACAGTTTCTCTGACTTTTTTTTGTTATCAATAAAAATTCTTTGATAAGCAAATACATTTTGATGAGCTCTTCTTATAACCTTTCTAAGGAAATCGTTATACTTTATAAAAGTTTGCTCCTTTTTGGAACTGTGCTAATTATCATGTGTCCTGTGAATGCGTGCTTTGACCATGACTAACTTTTGCATAGGGAGGTGAAAAGGTTATCAGTTTAATTCTATTTCTCACTTTAAAAGTATTTTTACGAGGATGCTATTAAGTCAGGCGAACTTCGTATGTGATACGCCCCAGTTGACAGAAGAAAAAAAATTGTTTTTCATTTTTGTAAGATTAATACTTTGATAAAAGCTGCACCAGGAACCAGGCTTAAAAAATGTAATATTACCTTTTGAAAGACATGCCATCAAAGATTATAGCTAATTAAAGCTTTTACTATGAGCACTGTACATAAGATACTTAAGCGTGATTTTTTTCCAAGTGAAGTTACTTAGCTCACAGCATATAAATTTGTCTTCGACATTTGAAGATCTGGAAATCGAGCTTGTCTTTGAAATGGATGTGTTCTAAAACTTGTATATAAAACTGATAAAAATGGTTTGATGATGGAGTGAATTTGTATTACTTGAGCTCATTCAAATTGGTTCTTGAAAGAAAATAAATAAACAGTCTTGTTCTCCTCTTCTTCACACACTCTCGTCTTTGACACACATACACTGCCTAAAAATCGTAATCATAATCATAAAAGATGGACTGCCTTTTTCTGTGCACGTTGACGTTATTGTGAGTGAACGGCCTGCTGGATACTGATACGAGTGTGATACGTCTTTCAGCATTCCTTGAAGAGGGCATATTTAAACAAAATAATAATTGTTTACATGTGTGAAGGAAGAAAAGAAGACCTCTCGCAACACTGCAGTGGTGTAAATTTGTAAACTGGTGCGGAGCTGTATAACCAAAAAAAAATAATTATAACCTCATCACGTCAGTTTGGTGGCGTGAGTCATGGACGTTTGGCCCCATCATGATCAGTCGGGTAATTACTTTAGTGAAGTAAATACCTTTATTACTGGACTTTAACAGTCTCATTTCAGTTTAGTATTCATTACCAGTTTACCAATTTCATTTGGTTGGTGAATACCTAATGTAAAATTAAAAAAAAATTAAGTGGAATCTTGAAAAATAAAATCTCAAAATGCCCCATCAATACTGGATCTGCTGACTATAAAAAAATTGTGCGATGTTGTTTTAGTTGTGAGTTTGCAATTCCGGCGAGTGTAGTGTGAATGTACTGTAAGCTGGGTATTATAGTGGGCTGCTGGATTTATTATAAAAGGTGAACTGATTGCAAAAGCTGAGAAAAAAAAATCTTATGCAAATGCAAGGTTGAATGTGAAAATAATCCGCGAGCGATTTTTTCTAAGATGAACAAATTCTTCAGATTTGGATTGCCAATCGGCAGCGCTGTGGTTGTAACGGCGATACTTCATTGGGTATGCAACTATTCATGCATAAATAAATATCTGGCAAACACGTTTTAATTCCTCCACAGTAAAAAGATTTATACACCTTACAACAGTACACTCATATTTCATATCTGTGTATGAATTATAAATGAACTTTTCAAAAAACTCATTCTAGCTTTCGTCCATAAAACTAATTTTCCAAACGTTTGATGCCTTCTACCCCACAAAAGAGCTTGGTAAATGGCTAGCACAGCTAACGCCTTCAAAAATAAAATTAATGCGCTTTTTAATCCACAAAACATTATGGGATTGGAGAATGATGTATGAGCAAAATTCATTTTTTATTTTACAGTAACTGAAGACTACATCACTATAACGTGCAGTTTCTTTTCAATTATATTAACGGTGATCTTGTGGACTCAAGTTGTGTTTCAAGTATGCTAAAAATTAAATGTTTAAAAATTTCTTTAAATTTTTTTAAATATAAAAATTCACCGTAATAAACTAATTCTTTTGTTTAAATTTTTTTCAGGGGAATCGGCGCGTAGGAGTATTCTGGTTTATCGGCGCTGTTCTGAACTGCACAGTCCAGACAATTACAAACTTGCTATGATCTCAGCTACCATAAGACATCTAGCAACCATGCGTTTTACGCCACTCTGTGGGCTTTGTTGGTGTCCATCATTGCAAACATTTACGTGTACATTGTCGCTGGTCAGATGGTGGCCAGTTATCTGATTGATGATGAGCTTAACAGTTTCAGAGATATACTGAGACCTCTTGGTGCCAGGTGCGCCGGAATATTTGAGTATTATCAAGGAAATCCTAGGCTTGGAGCTCGCGTCTTTCTTATTGCTGATGCTGTACGCTATTTTATTTAAACAAAGGAAAGTTTCAATTACAAGGTGTAATGAACCTGTTTACTAATAACCTTATTTCTGCCAACTATAGACATGGTCTGCATTCGTTTTGCTAGCCTATGAACTTCCGAAAGCTGATTTCAGTAGGTTTGACTGGCTCCATGATTTCGGGAAAGCAGAAATATATTTATTTTCAGGTATGCAAAAATATTCTTTTGTATTTGGTAATTTTATTATGAAAGAATTTCATTATTTCCAACTCTAATTACTTTATGAAGGCAATGCCGCAGCAGTCATCACTATTGAGGAGATTTACATGCGAATATTGCGAGTACTAGTTGGCTTAGTTGGCTGCTACCTAGTCCTAAAGGTGAGAGTGATAATTATGCTGAATAAGAATAATTATTTTTGTAATATTTAAAAAATAAAATTGGATTTTAATTTTTTTTATAGAGAACAGCGAATTTGAAGCCGTGGCTGTTTCTCCAATTATGCGGTATTGCAGCCAGCATTATAATGTACATTATCCTCTTTGCGATGACGAAGGACTGGGCATCGGAACCTTCGGGATACATTTACCAGCTGCTATTTACATGCGACATTCTCTTCCGTTTTGTCGTCCTTCACTTTTGCATTGAATTCAAACGAGACTTAGATGTGATCTCTCTTGTATAAGCCATGATCAATTATTTTTGTGACAACTTTTTAAAAAAATGCTTAAAGGGAGCACCATCATATTTACAATGACTGACCACTATGTACATAGTCAATGTTGTTAAATTACCTGTATTACAAGTATAGAAAATAATCCACTAAAAATATTTAATACTTATTTAGAGAAGCGGTGTACAAAGTCTAAGGTTTGCTTAGGCAGTTTTTAGTTTTCAGATCGCAAAAACTACTATGACGCGAATAATCTGTGCTCCTCAAATAATCTTTTTCGTTCGGAGCACATACCGTATACAAAATATGAGGAAGCTGAACCGGAAGAACAAGTCAATCGAAAATACAAAGTAGTAAATAGATGCGAACAGAGTCGTGAGAAGATTGAGGTGTAAAAGTGTGAACAGGAATACGGCAATCAGCGCTGAGCCAGACATGATGTAAGCCATTATCCATGGCGTGAGCAACATTCGCTTTTCCTGAAAAACAATTTTTTTAAAAAATTGAGAGAAAAATGCATATTAATACAAAAAATCGTCAGAATGAAAACGTGACTTTGCATAACATTAATACTTGGACGATGTAGATGACGGTCAAGGCATCCAGGAAAATGCGGGCGTACTGAATAAAACTTTGCTCCAGGATTATGGCTTTTGAATTTGTACCTTAATAATAAAAGTTGAAAATAAATTAAGTTGATTTATTTACAAATGCACGTTCTAAGTAAAAGTTAGTTGTAAAAATTTTATATTTGTACTGATCAGATGTTGATAATCTCCACCAAAGAGGTAGCCTGTAAAATGCCACGTCAGCAAATTGTACAAGTTTCGTAAAAGTTTAATAAAAGTGAATTGCATTTGTAGCAAGGTAACGTGACAAGGCGCAGTTGTCCCAGCTTTCTTTCAAGGAGCTTTTTGCGCATTTTGAAGATGGAATTATTTCACAGGAGGCTCCTCCATACATGTCAGGATTGTGGCCATGGCCATTGCAACCGGAGGAGTAAGAGAAGGCTGTCATATCACTTTGCTTTGATATCACTTTCAGCGAATACTTTCCGTTGGAATCGTAGTGACTCTCGATTTCTTTTTTCAATGTGTCTGGATGATATTCGTAGTCGCTCTCGTCATTGTTATTAGTATCAACCAGAAGGCTCCTTCGAATGATTCTATACTTGATCCGAACGATTTTCAGCTCTTGCCAAATGCACGATGTTACCGCGACGGTAATAGGCCAGGATGTAATTAGAGCGGGCTTTGACAGAATGAAAAGTGTTTCGGACAAATGAGTCAGGTCAATGACTAGGGAGACAAGTAGCCAAATAATAAACAACTGCTCGCCTTCCCTAAAATCAAGACAATTTTTTAAAAAAAATAAACATAATTATTGCCTCAAATTGTTCCAGATAAATTAGGTTAAATCCGCTAACCATAAATATTCCACCAACGCAAATCACTAAAGATAGAACCATCCGATAGGAGACAAATATCCAGTACATGATGTCCAGTATATCTGCAAAAACGCTGGAAATAAAGACATTCTGCATGTCCAGATTAATTTTGGTTGCAGTTTAGCCTGTGAGCTAGATCTTACCTATGGGAGTAGTGCTGTCTTCAGCCCCAGTGTAGTGAGCGACAATTTCGTAGTCTTTGCAAAGCCATGATAGCGAGTTTATCTGTGATTGTAATTTGAAATCAACTTTGATTACTTTTTACAAAATTTATTTACAATATTTTATCGCAAACTAATACTTTCGACAATTTACCGTGTCACAAAGTGCCACTGTGACTAGAGCTGATCCTAATGAAAGTGCGATGTGATACCAAAGGCGTTTATGTAGCTGCTTGGAAAAATGGTGCATGATTTTTACTTTCACCGTTTTCTCAATTTCGTGACCTCAACCTTAAAATAAAAGTTGGTGAAAACCAACCAGCAATTAAAATAAAATTAGGAAACTTTTCGTAAGCAGGAGCTATAGAAGAGATGTAAACTGTTGTATGGGAAAATCGATGCAGCGATAAGTCTACGCAGCTAAATATATTGCCCCACGTTTCACCACTTTTTCCCAACTTTTCTCTTTGAAAGTGTGCAGCACAATGAAACGTGTAATGTGGCCTGATATTTGTGGATTCCGTCCCGTCGTATCATCGCCACACATTTTTTCCTAGATTCCAAACAATTCCCCAATAAACTATTTTTTATCCGAGTGTGCTTTTGTGATACTTGATTACTGGCAGTTTGCCATTTGATATGTGAACAGTCTACAAAACCAGATTCGGTAATTCTTCCAAGCTGGTATAATAACGGGTGCATAAAATCGTGACAGTTAACAAGCCACAAATATCACCGTACTCCCATTTTAAAGACCCATTGTCCCACGTGGGCGCGCTTTGTCCCACTAACTAAA
The DNA here is from genome assembly GCA_027744115.1 of Acrocyrtus sp. NNG-2020. Lineage (NCBI taxonomy): Eukaryota > Metazoa > Arthropoda > Collembola > Entomobryomorpha > Entomobryidae > Acrocyrtus > Acrocyrtus sp. NNG-2020. The sequence continues at coordinate 6,237 of JAHZND010001085.1, forward strand.
ATTTTCCGAACTTTCCTATACAAAATGACAGTGGTTTCGGTCAATAAATAATTCTCACTGTACACAATAGGCTCGAGTGCCTCTTTTTATTTGGCTGGTTGACAGTTGACCCATATTAGTGTGAGAAAGGTTAGGTTAGCCGTTAGGTCTTATAATGCGCAAATGTTAGCTAAAAACTGCTAAACACACCTACCTAGGTAGATAATTTACTGAATAATGTCAAGTTTCATTGGGCGCTAAATCAGGTCCGTTGTGGACAACTGCTGTCATGTATAAATTTCACTTTTTGTCTACACCTACAAAAAGTAATATTGAAAATTGTCGTCACATGCACCGAGGAAAGCAGCCGCATAGGTTTAGTTAGCTTGAGCCATCAAAGAGAAAGCTAATATTTTGCTAGTAATCAGATCAGGTTAACAAGTAGCTAATATTTTGCTAGTAATCAGATCAGGTTAACAAGTAGCTAATATTTATTTTCCAAACAAGACATTTTTCATTTAAGCTAACTTGACTAAAGTATTTTATTATAAAAGACTGTACGGAAAAGGTCGTGTTTGTAAGGTATATCGTATTCGTATAATTTCAAGTATGATGCGATATGTAGGCACTAAAACGATCTTACAAAATTAAGGTTCAATGTTGCAATTCTTGGCAGAAGACAGCAAACAAATGAAAATCAACTAATAACATAAACACAATAAAGTACTTTGAGAACGAAGCAGCGCAACGCTTGACTGAGCGACATGAAATCAACGTCTCCGCAAAGTGCATAAAATGATCACCAAAAACACTGTAAGAACATTCCGTTTTCCGTTTGAGAGGATTTGCCATATAATCTTTCTCTAACATTTTAATTCCTTTCACAACTGATCCGGATCGGATGATACAATGATGCATTCTGCAGGCCTGCGAATTTGTCTCGCATTCGAGTTGCTACGAATCGTTGAAGTTGTCGTGGTAGGGCGAAACGAGCGTGTTTCACTTTTTAGGCTGTGTGTCCTTGAAACACACAACAAACAAATGAAAATCAACTAATAACATAAACACAATAAAGTACTTTGAGAACGAAGCAGCGCAACGCTTGACTGAGCGACATGAAATCAACGTCTCCGCAAACTGCATAAAATGATCACCAAAAACACTGCAAGAACATTCCGTTTTTTGAGCTAGAGGATTTACCATTAAATCGTTCTCTAACATTTTAATTCCTTTCACAACTGATCCGGATCGGATGATACAATGATGCATTCTGTAGGCCTGCGAATCTGTCTCGCATTCGAGTTGCTGTTGCTACGAATCGTTGAAGTTGTCGTGGTAGGGCGAAACGAGCGTGTTTCACTTTTTAGGCTGTGTGTCCTTGAAACACTGAGGGAGGCTTGGAGTGACAACATAAGACAGAAGTAGAGAACTCCAAAGCGGAGAACGATATCGGATAAACTACAATAGCATATCACTAGCACTACGATAAGAGGCGTTTCGAACGTCCACTCAACCACAGTCCAAATTGTGAGACCAATGCTGATAAAGAGTGACCAGAAGTAGAGGATTAGCCAGAATCGGAGAAATGTCTTTCTTTTCTGAAACAAGTGAAAGTTGAGCACATTAAAATAAAAATTGCTTTAAGAAATTGCAAAATCAATCCGGTGAAAAGCAAACTGAAATACCTTGAGTATAAATAACAGGGCTACGCTGTCGATGATAATTCTCCAAATGCGCATTACAATTTCCTCCTCTGTAATAACCAACAAATAATTATTCAGTTTAGTATTTTTTTTTTAAAAAAAGGACATTTTTTATCCCGACATTAAAATGTGCACGGGTCATGATGCTAGTTTACCTCTATGGAGAAAGAATAGGCGACCCCCAAAGAGGAATTCAGTCATTACATGAGTCGTTAGAGCAAATAACGTCCATGCCTGGCTCGTTAAAAAAATTAATAATGTGCTTGAAATTAAGTTCATTAAATTAATCAGTTTTCGAAGTGTTTTTCTATGCAATGAACTTACAATTTCGAAGGATACCAAAACGGCAGCTCCAAGCCTTGGCATGTCATCATAATATTTCCAGATCCGGTACGGGTTTCTTCCAATAGGTTCCACTAAAAAGTATTTAATACTGGCTTGCACTGGTATTGTGGTAACTTCGTTTGGATGTTCTGCGGTAGACGGCATCGAGTTTGCAGGGCTGAGGATGGGCTGAACTTTAACGCGTGCATTTCGTAACAAGCGAGTTAACGCTTGAAATATGACGCAATTTATGTATAATCGAAATAGGAATAGGCAAAATATGTTAAATATCCATAGCTCATCGGACACGACGTCGTGGGGATGGTTGAGAATTGCGTGACTGATAAAAACTATGTCGGTGATCACAGACAATGGCAGCCAAAAGATCAGGACTGATCTTTGCTTCATTAACACAAAGAGCCATAATGATAGGGCCAATCCAACCCGAGTTGATATTAGGGCTACATTTTTTATTGAGATTTGATCTGGAAAAAATCATTTTTACAGACTATTTAGCTTAAGAACTTAAGAAAGTGAATTCATAAGCAATCTAACAGAATTATTCGTGTACTTACCGATTGGCTTGCTGAAGTCCCACCAGTGAAAAAATAATGAGCTGCCCACATCATTCAGAAGCCAGTAGATGCCAATCGTCTGTTTAATTATAAAGAGTAAAGTTTTAACACAGACAATGGTAGCCAAAAGATCAGGACTGATCTTTGCTTCATTAACACAAAGAGCCATAATGATAGGGCCAATCCAACCCGAGTTGATATTAGAGCTACGTTTTTTATTGAGATTTGATCTGGAAAAAATAATTTCAAAAATGTTTCACTTTAGCTTAAGAACTAAATAAAGTGATTTCATAAGGAATCTGACAGAATTATTCGCACTTACCAATTGGCTTGCTGAAGTCCCACCAGTGAAAAAATAATGAGCTGCCCACATCATTCAGAAGCCAGTAGATGCCAATCGTCTGTTTAATTATAAAGAGTAAAGTTTTAAGTATCTCATTTTATTACTAGGCTGTACTACTATAACTATTTTTATTTTAACTTACTGTATCCAGCAAAGTCGCAACAATTGTAGCCGATCCCAAAGGAAGGCCAAATCGGAACCTTTTCAAAAAATAAATAAAACCCCAAAATAAATAATACCAATTATGTATAATTAAACAAATAAAAGGACGCAAAAATTCAAGTCAATTAAATTAACATACCAGCGCTTTGAAATAATCATTTCTACCGTTTAACGACAGTTTTTCAAATTTCAAATTTTCTCTCTGCATTCATTATTCCTTCCGGTCTCACACTGTGCACACACCCACGCGTTATTATTATTAGCAGCTAGATTTATTAGTTGTAAATGCTCTGCACATGGAGCCACTTGTTGAAAGCTCATTGTAACGTCCCCACGTGTCATCACTATTACGTATAGTAATTATATGCAAAAACTGTTTCTGAGGAGAAAAAAACTTTTTCACTGTTCAACGACACCGGCCACTGCAGTAAAGAAAAAAAGAACTTTCCACGGGACACAGGACGCAAGCTACATGATATGAGTAGGTATTCCAATGTCATAGTAAGTTACGTAAGCAGTCACATTGGAACTTGTTGTTCGGGCAGGAAAAGTAGTTGTGGGTGAGTGATGATGTCCAAAGCTCACAAAGCAGCTTTTTCTTCACCTCGTGGAAACGCTTCTCAAGGAACAGTTTTACATTCTGCCAGAATAAAACTTATTATTCTGCCAAACTTATAAGGCTATATGCCGGTAAAACTCTGTTGTGATAAAAATGCAGCTGGTAATTGAACATTTTTTTTCAGAATTTGTTGTTCCCACTTAAGAGAATAATATTATACTGACGTGACGGCAATGTCTTTTCTGTTTTTTTTATTTCAATGTAAATTACGTTATAAAAGCAACGGCCTTGTTGTTAAGATGCAGTTGTAGTGCTAATCAGATCTTTTTTTAGTTGTGGGTGAGTGATGATGTCCAAAGCTCACAAAGCAGCTTTTTCTTCACCTCGTGGAAACGCTTCTCAAAGAACAGTTTCACATTCTGCCAGAATAAAACTTATTATTCTGCCAAACTTATAAGGCTATATATACCGGTAAAACTCTGTTGTGATAAAAATGCAGCTGGTAATTGAACATTTTTTTTCTTCAGAATTTGTTGTTCCCACTTAAGAGAATAATATTATACTGACGTGACGGCAATGTTTTTTCTGTTTTTTTTATTTCAATGTAAATTACGTTATAAAAGCAACGGCCTTGTTGTTAAGATGCAGTTGTAGTGCTAATCAGATCTTTTTTTTTGGGGTAAAGCCTTATAGCCTTTTACCTGGTTAATGCAATGCATTCATTTAGATTACTACTCTGCACGTTTCATATAACTTGTGTAGATTTGCACAAAAGTGAGCAGGAAAGTTAAGAAAATGACTTGCCATATTGGAACTGCTGCATATGGTTACCTAAATAGCACAACACATTCAAAGCTCCCTTTTACTTTTTTTGCAGCTAGTGAAGGTGAACTATGAGCAGTGCAAAAATGTAGTGTAGACATGCGAATGCCACAGTGCCACTTCCAACGTCGCTCGCAGCCAGTGCAATGCAGTAATTGTATCATCATCATCACGAGCCTACATCTCTTTTTGCCGCACCACTTGATCGTCAAACGATGATGAGGGAAGTATGCCACCAAGCCAAAACCAGCAAAATCTTGAAAATAGTAAAGTCATATTGACTCAAGTAGGACACATAAAAGTTGCAATTGCAGAAGAGTAAAAAAATCTTTTTTTTTTGCATTCAGACCAAGCATCGGAGGAGCTCAGCTAGGAGCACATACAGAGCACAATGCGCCATATTACGTTGATGCTGGCTGTATGAGAATGCTGTGTAAAGTAAGCGAAACACAAATCTATTGTGTTTGCCGGAAATTGGTATAATGTCTGCAGTGGCAATTATTTTTAGACCTTTCACTTTGACTTTTTTTTGTTCTACTCTCTTACAATGATACGTTTGCAAACTGACTGAGACTGAAAAAAGCACTCCGCTCCGGTGGAAAAGACTGCTGAGGGATTTCGCTTACTTTATTTTGCAGCTGAATCTTTTTGTATATAAAACTTTCAACATTCTTTGAAGAACTTGCGGTAGTGGTTATCTCGCATGTAGATTATAAAAGTTACCTAGTTGCATACAAACTTATGTGCTGAACGATTTTGTCGCGTTCTCCTTTTTTACTGATTAGGATGGCAATTGAGTACAGAGTATATTCACATACAAACTTATGTGCTGAACGATTTTGTCGCGTTCTCCTTTTTTACTGATTAGGATGGCAATTGGGTACAGACAGAGTATATTCGATATTAGAGTAAAACGATGATATTCGTCAGCAAAGAAAGCAGAGAACAGGTTTCTTAGAAAATGTCTCTTGCCTCCCACCGGAATGAAGCAGAAGATCAAGAGAGAGGTTTAAGTTAGCAGAAGATTAAATTTACTGACAGGGAAAGAATACGGTTATCCTATACTTTTTTTATGTTGTATGTTGGCTTCCAATCTTGTTAATAAGGAGTGTAGTAGGTAACATCGAAAAACGCCATGAACTTTGGATACTGAACTGTATGACAATTCCAATACCATTAAAATCTGGTTGAAACTTCAAAGAGAAGGATAGAGAGAAAAGAGATGAAATTAATGAAAATCTCATTAGTGGATCTGTCAAGAATAAATACTAATTTTATTGGAATTTGTGCCGTGAACTTCAAATTTAATTATTTCAAAATTCAATGAAATTTTTTACTCTATTATGAACTATAGTAAAACTTGTGAATTGACTAGATTTATTTACAGTGTCTACTTATGTATTATGTATATGCTTGCATTTTGTGTGCGAATGTCTTTCCCCAATATGAAAAGTATTGTAGGTGGGGTTGGGTTGGGAGTGTAATTATATAAAATCTTTTTATTTATTTAAATACCGATCTGCTGTCGTCTTGAGCAGATGCTGTCGTCCACCCTGAAACACTACTGACTGTACTAATAGCTTCTCTACTGGTTCTAACTGACTGGGATTGACTATCCATTTCAGATCTACTTCCCCTCCCGTCTCTACTGCTTGAGAGTATTGATTGACTTCCCCACCCAGAGCGACTACCTTGGCCTTCTTGACTGCTGGTTAGTCCCGCTGCTCCTAGTCCAGGCTGGCTCCCCCAAGTTAAATGACTAGCTCTGCTGACACGACCCGACCAGCCTGATCGGCTTTCTCGACCTTCTAATTCAGTAATGATGACACGTCCTGAGAGTGGATGTTAGAGGTGCTATACTCCAATCTCCTTCTGTGACTTGATATCCCTCTCCAACACTCATTCCTTCTTCTCCAGCTTCGAGCTGGGGTAATTGTCCATTTGTACTGCTGAATTGGGGTGGCTCCATTGAGCTTTCGATGCCACTCGTAAACCAGTAAATGAATACTTTGAAAATGAGCATGAGCGCAAGTGTCAGTGTTGAAATTATTCCTTGCTCGGTAGCATTCTTCCTCGTGTCTAGAAATTCGCTACCAAATGCCACCATAAATATTAAAGTGAAAATTAGGAACATGATCCGCCATATAACGATACCGCTTGGTTGTCTCTACGCATAAAGAAAGTTTTTAAAAAAATCATTAATTAAAAAAGAAACATAATGGTTCATATGGCTTTAATCATGTAAAATTTTACTTCATTACCTGCACAATCGAACCGATAGCGTAACCATCAAGTCCCAAAGCTATAAGAACATAAATTAAGACATTTCAAAAAAAATCAATTAAATAGACAAATGAATATTTAATTGTTTGCAATATACCAAGTAAAGTGACTAGAAATCCTGCAAAGCCACCAAGTGCTGCTTTGACCGCTGGCAATGCTATCAAGGTCCAAACCTGGAAGAAATTAACTCATGTCTAAATCATTTAGATATATATTTTTACTGAAGCTGGAAACTAGGAAACTTACCAAATCAACGGTGACCAGTATTCTTGATCCTATTACGTGAAATCTCACATAGTACTTCCATACGCCTAATGAGTCATATCCAATTGGAACTAAGGATTCTAGATCTTCATCTGCACCTTCATAACTCCCTACAAGTAGCCGAGGCTCTTTTTGCTTCTCGATAACTCGAGCCACTTGAATTATAATTAGGATGATGTACACCCTCAGCGAAGGCATTAAGATTAGCAGATATATATTGAAAGACGAGAAGGCATCGAATATCATCTTCATGTTTCCGTGCCGCAAACAGTCTACTGCTACAGCGGATATGATCCAGATGAAAAGAAGCGTTTTGGGAGACTGTAAGAAGAAAAAGATTTTTACGCCACTTAATTTTTTTTAAAAGTTATTAAATTACTAAAGTAAGTAGATGTGCAGTTTGTTGGAAGGATGTGCGAAAATTATATCATGCGAAATTGCAGTTCTGTTATTGTTATCCAATTATTGCATATTTTCCTATAACTTTACCTTTACAAGAATGGCCCATAATGTCATAGACAAAACTGCTCTAATGAATACGTACAGCAGCGGATATTGATCAGGCTGGTAACTGTATGAGCCTAAAAAAGTCAGATCAAATTGTAAATGTAATACTATATGAGCATGCCTTGTCATAAAATATTCACAAAATTTGGCTTCACTTACTAATAGCATCTTTACTAGTTTCATTTGCAGACGCTAAAATTACTTCTTTGAGAAGAGCGTCGATGGCAATTATCTGAAATTAAAGTAAATCATACACAAAAAGCGACAGTCTTATTGCAATCTTACAGGATGGGTTTACATCTTTTTGGAAAATTTGCAGATACTGTTTTTATTACATTATCTAAAATCACAGCCGCCACAAACGCACTTCCAATACTCAATCCGAACCTTAGCCAGTAGTTCATACTTAAGCTTGGACTTAAGGACCGATGGGTGCCCTTCACATCACAAAAGAGTTAAGCAATTAAAAAACCTACGGAAAATTTCGAAAATAGAACAATAGCAAAAATCCATGAAAATTGTTGGGAAATGCCAGTTTTGAAAGTGTACCTACTTCACTTCCTACCTGAGTTTTTGTTTACCCCCATCGCAGACATGAGTGATGAGTATTACTACAGTGTGCAGAAAACTATGCGTTTGGAAAAGGTAAAAGTTACTCTCGCATGTAATGCACTTTTTTTCCGACGTGTTTCAAATCTACTTTAATGCGACGTCTATGTGTCTACAACTCTGCAGATGAGTATCATTTTTCTTGAGTGTTGCTATTCGAAAATATAAAGAAAAAATCCGCTCGAGATATATATTCGCAATGATGAGAGCAGTGCTTTTTTGCACTTTTTCTGCCACAATATTACTGTAGATTTTGAGACTTTTCGCCTAAAGTGCATGCAAAAACATTCACCCTCTTGTGTTGGCATTCATAAAAATTCAATACATGCTAATAAGCACGCACCGCTAAACGAACGTTCAAAGAAAGAAGCTCTGTAATTATAAGTACTTCCGTCTGGTTATCGTTAGACTTTATTGTAGTAGACTCTTAAGTGCATAATACATGTATTTCTCCTTCCTAGAGTTCATTAAAACTACGATTTCATGCACTTCATGGAAAGTTCTAAAAATAAACAGGATCCGAGAACCGGCTCATTTCGGTTGAAAGTGGGAGGCATCCGCGCTCTTCTATTACACGCTGGGAAATCATTCCCTGTAATCGCATCTTCTAGCGCTATGAGGCTAAAAATCTTGTAACCCGATCGTAGTCATCATGCACCGCGTATTCTGCGTTACAGCTGTATTCCCGCATTTCCAGTACGCTAAAGTCACAAGTATCGATTTTACATCCGGTGGAATCTAATATGTGTAGGTATCTCTTTATCCCCAAGAAGATAAGCCAGCAGTTCTATTGAAATGACAGACTTTAGAAAATACTCATGTGACTGAAGGAGCACGTAAAATTATACTTTTTGTCATGTTGAGAATTACACTAGTGATAGTGACAGTTGGAATAGGCTTAATGAATATCGTGTAGCAAGGAGGCATTCTCTTCTGTGATTTCTTTGTGTCAATATACGAAATACAAATACGGCAAAGTCTAAATGCAACACAGAACATACCGCTTTTACTGGATAAGATTAAGAAAGTATTACATAAAGTTATCATAATCCTATGTCGTATTAACAGAAATGTGTCAATCAACCAGGCCGTGATAACCTTCCTGCTCATGTATATTCCATATATAAAAGTCAAGGTCTACTAATTATTCAACGTGCTATCAAAGGTTTATTACCTATATTACATTACACAGAACTTACACCAGTTAAAGACTACGCTAATCATGCGATACATGAGCTCATGGCAAGCAAGATATGGTAGGTAAATACGTACGTCATTGCAATGTGCGTAGATACAATAATTAGTTAGCTACATAACGAAGTGTATGATCGACAAGTGTCAGCGTAACTGGCACAAAGGTAATATTCGCTCACTTTAAACACAGTGTTCCAGCAGAAAGGTTGCTTTTCAGCTCTCCAAAAATCTAACATTCCAGTTGTAAGGAGAAATGGCGCACTCAAAACCGACGGAAGTTGATAGTTTGGAATCTTTGTTAGTGGCAAACTTGCCACCGGAAGAATTGAACCAGGCATGGAAAATCATTTACGGTGCAAATTATTCTTCAGGGTAAGAGCACACTTATAGTTGAAAACGAGACTAAACATAAAGACATCAAACGCCAATTATTATTATCTTCTGTAGAGAACTGACAGTTCCAAAATCAGCAACTGAGTTAGCCGTTTCTTCAAACATTCAACTGAAGACTTATCAGTTCACAGCAGCTCCGGAACAGCTAAGACCTCCACGCAAAGTTCGTGTTGGCCTTTTCCAAAATAAACTCCCTTTACCCACTGACGCTCCAGTAGGAGAACAAAGGGCAGCACTACATAAGCTGGCTGAGAAAGCTATTGAAATAGCTGCGCAAAGTGGAGTAAATGTTTTCTGCTTTCAAGAAACATGGAGTAAGAGTAAAACGATTGGTTTATTTAATTAGTATCGCTGTTTATAGTCAGTTAATAAAATGCAGGCTGTTTTTTTTAAATTAAGCTAAGCAAAAATTCCTGGAGTAATCCATATAATTTTGGTGAAAGTATTTGATAATTAATATTTGTGAATTAATTTTATTTGTGGTAGGGCCTGTCGAGAGTGTCTGATGGGCTGTTGGTTGCCGAGATGGATCTAAATTTCTGTAGACAGGTGCAAGATAAATGGGGATTCAGGGTAAGTTTATTTCATTAAATTAATAGTTTTATGAGAGAAGACAGTAGGCAAAAGGCAACTAAGTTGGCT
>JAHZND010001086.1:0-27368 GCA_027744115.1 Acrocyrtus sp. NNG-2020
TTTACCCACTTCAGGTAGTATCCCAGATTTCTGGCGTACAAAAGAGAAGTGAAAAAAAATGAAAGGCAGGTTCACGGTGTGATAATTTTTCCCACATGGTAGCTGGTAGTTCAGTAGCAGTTAAGTCTTTGTAAGCTAACGTGACTTGAAAAATGCCTTTCTATGTTTTTAAAAAAGAAAGCGATTCTCCTCTAACCGATAATTTATTGTCGTGATGATTCGTGCAAAATTGCAAACTTTCTGAATATTGAGGAAGTGTAAAAAAAATCAATGTGCGCAGAGATTTTTTCGACGACAGTTTTACAGAAATTGAAACTGTACTAAAGAGTTTGCAAAGCGTTTATCAGTCTTAAGAATGGAACTTTGTGCAAGAGTAAAAAGTAGTGTTCTCCCAGCACTATGTAAATTATTGAGCTAACATATAGTCGTTTAAGAGTACATCATTGTGATATTTGTGAATGTGCTAATTTGTGTTGTATCCATTTTATTTTGCAGCCGTTTAATCGGTAAATATTAAGTGAGGGGTACTTCAAGTTCATTTGGAAGACCAGTGTAGCAAAAAAATCAAAGAATTTGCGAAAAGGACAAAATGGCAAACAGTTTGATGTGGTTGCTTTTGGGTGCCGTGGTACGTGAAAACGTGAAAACGTGAAATTTTTATCTAGTAGTATTCTATCTATTGCGTATGAGTTCATTTGTGTGCTGATGTTGAAGCAGGCGTAATTTTTTGTTTGTTAAAAATTGTTTAGTGCATTCAATTGGCGACTGGAACGCTCTACGTAGAAGATGACGAAGACATAATTAGGAGATCAATCGTGTACGATAAAAATACACCTGACGTATTCTACTGTCCACAAGAGAAGCCTGAAGGTGAGCAACTCACTTAAAGTTAAACGCTTTTCATGTACCGACATTATTTTTATAAATGCGGTGCTAAAATTAATAGCCGCAAAAGTATGCATAAAATTAGCCGTACTAATTTCACGTAAACAAAAAAATAAACACGAAAAAAATTTGCTTCCAGGCATGAACAACATGTTGGTTAAGGCCCGACCCCTTTCCAAACTGTGCGAGTATAAGGGAGGCGACCTTCCCGAAGGTTACAAAAGTGACTGCTACGGAAACGTCGACGAAAGCATATTCGCATGCAAAGAGAAGAGAAGGATCATGGTGAGCAAATTAGTTTCTCTTTCTTCATTTCACGCTGTAGTTTTATATATATTTTTTTGCATGAGTGCAAGTAGTTATTTTAGCATCACCTCGGAATGTTACAATTATACAGCTATGAGTAGGCAAATGTTCTATCTCTTTATCAAATCCGCTTTTCTCACACTTCCTCGTGAATTTCGTCCTATGCCTGTTACTAAAATACATATTCCCACGGGATGAATACGTGATAGTTGGTGGCCCGTATCGCAGCAGTAATCTTTAATTGCAAAATATAAAAAAAAGTTGCTACTGCTAAGCCTCCCCAATCCTTCCTCTCTAGAAGCTAAGCCCTTTCAGGCGTTGCGGTGTAGGCTATCTATCTATAGCATACCTACTTAAAATATGGCCTTTCTAATGTCTCTAAAAGTTCATAAAACGAGAAAGCTAAGCCCTTTCATGCGTTGCGGTGTAGGCTATCTATCTATAGCATACCTACTTAAAATATGGCCTTTCTAATGTCTCTAAAAGTTCATAAAACGAGAAATTAACCTAAGGTAAAAGTACCTTGTCATAGCTTCTAGCTACTTCGTATTCTATCTCCATAATATCCTGCTTGTTTCAGTAAGCATTTCTGCTCTCTCGCCATCAGAAAAAAATAATAATCACAGTACATAATAATGAAAAAACCAGCATTACTAATCATGACATCGTTGTTTCTTCTATGAATCATCACAGAAACGAAAGGAAAAGGTGGAAACATAAAACCACATCTTCACCATGATAAACAACCATTACACCAACAACCAATGCCAAAAGCCATGCATCTACATTCTCATCAACTTCAAACAGACTATCACTCCTTTTTTTAAAAAAAATATTTACCTAAATTAGACTTTGAAACGGCCCACGGCCATCAGCATACATAAATATGCTGGTTGATTAATAAAAGCTTTATTCGCAGTGCAAAGAAAACAAACCTTTAACAAAAATAGTTACATTGCAGCTTAATATTAAATACAACCTCACGAATAATAATGCGAATATGAAGGCTTCTCGATTATAGATAAGTCGCAGAAGATGACGCGTATTAAACTGTTTACATTATTTTTGTAGTTTTTTTATAGTGTATTTTGTGTGCATAAAATTAAGCCGATTTCAGTATTTATTTTAACCGGTATGATAATAATAGTATTTTTTGTAGAACATTTACCCGCAAATTAACATTTTGGACTGTTCTATTGAGCAGGTCATTATCGTGTGTTGACATTGACCGTCATCCGTCATAACTTGCAAAATTTTAAAGATTCATGTTCAGGCCCTTTTTCATGCGCCTCGCACTCCTCAATCAATGCAAAGAAAAATGAGAAAGTTGCGTGCGTGGGCGAATGGGAATAAATTTGTATCTATTCTTATTCTTCTTAAGTGATGAAGCCAGAATATTTTAAGTGATTGGCGATGGAGTGGCGGAAAAATGCTGGTATATATCAAACAGTTGTTGAACAAAAGTGGATCAGACATTTATCAGGTGCCACCCATTTAACGTGGGTTGAATCGAATACAGATCAAAAGGGAGATCAGAGGCTTTTGCTGCAGAAACTCGCAATAAAAAAGACACAAAGGATGAAGCACCAAAGTTAGCATTTGAAAGGGATGAAAGGCATGCTAGTATAAACACCATTATTATGACCGACTAGAATGCTCCGATTTATGTGTACCTGTTAAAAAGATCATAAAACTGAACACCTTTCCACATTCCGTTTTAGTCGCAGTAAATTCTTACGAAATTTGCGATAAGTGCACATCAAATTAGCTGCTTTTTATTCGAGTTTGTGTAGCAAAGCTGTGTAGTACTGCCTAAATTAATGTACGTAATATTAACAAATTCAGTAAAGGCTCACCGTTTTAATGATAGTATGAGATGTAACACTATTTTACTAAATACTAAAATTGTAATACTGTATAATGTTTTGAGGAGTTGGCTGTAAATCTTCCTACTAAAAAGAGGGGTCATGTGCAAGCACACTTTCGTGTATGAAAGCCTATTAAAAATTGAAAATAAAGCGGTTATCTCGGTAATTTTTCACGTTAAACCTATATTTTATGATTTGCAATTGTGTTTACGATTATGATACCCTAACCCCCGCGAATCGTTTCCTTTCTTCTCAGCATTACCAGGGGCGCAGATTGCGGGTACATGTGTGCTTTCTGCCGTGTATGAATGCATATAGATCACTGTCGAAAATCAAAGTTGCGGAAACATTCACCGTAATCTTGTCATGCATTTATAACCCCACCTCCCTGCTCCTTTGACTCACTCCTACGAAATCTTTGAGAGCTTTGAGGAGCTCAGAACTGTAAAAGTTGGCCGGGTGTTGCTCATCATTGTTCATCCTGCAGTTGGTGCCTTTGAAAGTTGCGGAAGAAAAGAAGTTACATATATACATTCCCTCTTTATTATTCAGCACAAATAGAAAAGTGAACAAAAACGGGCATGTATGCAATGCATACACAAAAAGTAACTACGCCATATCAAAGCTAAGCATCAAACAGCAGCTTGAACTAATATCACATACAATAAAAAAAATCTAATTCGGTGCACACTCATCTCTTGGCGCTCAAGATACCTTCTGCAATAATCATTATAACACGAGGAAATGTGAACAGCTAGCGTGAAATGAAATGAGTAGGTGTGGAATGAGCATAATTGGAAGACGATCAACACCTCCGTAGCGGATGAACAAAAAAATCAATTAAATCATATCATAAACCCCGGCTGCACGGAAGGCAGTATTAGCTGAAGCTGACTCCTACACTAAAACCATTGTCTCGACATGCTTCGTAATAATGATTACATCAGTCTGGGAGTGGATTACGGAGCAGTTGTTATCTTTCATGTAGAGTAAGCAATAATAAGCATGGGTAGATTATTTAAAATGGGTACCTTAACGCTTGCCACCGTATAATAACGTCCCTTTTTTCGAGCATGCCGCAATTTACTTGATTAAGCTTTACCACTTAGCATGTGGATTTGCGAGATACCTAAGTACGTGACATATTTATTTCTATTGTTGAAAACAGCGCTTATCGGGCCAGCAAGAGGAGCTGTAAACTAAAACTCACTAAAAAATATTAGCGGAGCAAGCTGAGCAGACTCGACACACCAGATCAAAAACACCCACACACATCTACAAAATGATTTATGTCACCGCAAGTACAGTTGAGAGGAGCACTTTACCTTTTTTTCTTATTCCCCATTTTTCAAAGAAGGGATATGATGCATATCTTTCATCAACAATTGTCTGTCAGTGTCAACTGTTTCACCGAAGCGATAAGGAACGTGTACGTACGGTTTCCCTTCAGGAACTGACTGCCTCCCACATTTTCACGCGTACACTCTTACCGTCGCAGCCGCAACTTCTGTCATCCGAGTAAATTGACGAAACGGATGCGGATGCGACGGATATGTCGGTGACTTAACAAACCAGTCCCATTGCTATTGTGTGCGAATGATTACTATATGAACTGTGGCAAAAGAAAAAAAACTTGCGTTCCCGTTCCTCCTGTCCTCTTACTTATTGTTAGTTTCTTCTATTGACATTGACAAACAAAAGGTAAGGTGGGACTGCACTAAAGGGCAGGTACTCGTTATAAAAATATTGTTTGGTTAGATTAAGTATGAAATTGATACTTGGGCGAGCCTTTCTCGCTCTACTTATATACTAAATGGAATAAATGATCACTTTTAGGATATGCCTTACAATTCCGCATTTGACTTAATTTATATTACACCAACATGTTACAAGCAGCACATTTTCCGTATTCAACTCAACACGATTCACATTTTCTTTTTGACCTCATCTTATCATAATTTATTCACATCATTAAGTAAAGTTACAAGTTATAATTTATGTTTAACCTCATGAAAATAATACCAGTGCGTACCTAATTACAATGGGTATTTTAACCGACTGATCCTCCTCCTCCTGTCTGCTACTGGGGTGCCGTGACACTGAAAAAGTGCTGTAACAAAAGCAAAACGTAAGTAGGTAAATAACAAGATATATATTATTCACCTTCTTCCTGTAAAATCAATTGAATAACCATTTCCTTCGTAAAAGAGAGAGCACTGATTTTAACAATGCAGCAAGACTAATACTATTACCAACGACCGACTTCTGCAGTCGCTACTGCGGATTTGCACTAAAAGTA
The DNA here is from genome assembly GCA_027744115.1 of Acrocyrtus sp. NNG-2020. Classification (NCBI taxonomy): domain Eukaryota; kingdom Metazoa; phylum Arthropoda; class Collembola; order Entomobryomorpha; family Entomobryidae; genus Acrocyrtus; species Acrocyrtus sp. NNG-2020. The sequence goes on from JAHZND010001086.1 coordinate 5,359, forward strand.
GGTTAGCAGACGGATGGAAAACGGTAAGTTTTGAAGCGCATACCTTTTAATTATTCACTCAAGCACAAATAAGTATATTTATACAAAATTGATTATATAATAATTACAATAATTATCAGAGGCACAAAAACAATTATTCGCTTATTTAATTGCAATTGCGTTATAATAATATTGAGCTATTGCGAACATTTTTTAGAAACGCAAATACCCCCCAGGAATGGAAATATTGGATAAGTATATTCCCCTCACTAGGAAAAAGCGTGCAGAATATTATGACGTGACTCATCCGAGGAGGGCGAGGTCAAACAGCCGTCGGATTACAAAAGTTGTTACCAGCAGCAAGAAAAGCGTCACAAAGATGAGGGGCATGATCTTTTAACTGAATTGTCCGAACTTACACTTCTCTTTTTAGAGAATGTCAACTACATGGTGAGAGGACATAGGTCGAGATGACTAGACAAAAAAATTTCTTTTGCCATTTACGTTCTCTCCATTTACGGAATGCGGATATGGCTTAGTGCGTAGTTTTCATCACTGCATTTAAAACTTTTGTACTTTTTTTTAAAGCTTAACATTTTAGGAGAGAAACTAACAGTACTAAATAAACACGGGTATTTTAGAAAATAATCTGGTATACGGAAACACCCTTACTTTTATTGTAATAATTATACTTCATTAAATACACTGAGGCGGAGTTTATACCTACCTACTTTTTTTAGCTCTCTTTGTAATTGGGTGGCCGCGTTTGCGGACTTATATAGCTGTATAGCTTATATAGAATTTTGGTTTTGGTATTTATATTAGAGCGTATATTTGTCGTGACCTGCTGAAACTGTGATTAAGGACCTTAACTATATTTTTAAGAATCCTTTTGCAAACAGTAAAAAATGTGATGCTTGTTTTGGAACTGACTGTTATATATACTAGGAGACGCCTGATTGTATAGATTTTAACTAAATTCTAAAAGAAAATGTGTGTTATTTTGTTTGGATGTTATAATAAAAAATTCTGCAGTGCGGAATTGTAAAGATGTATGAGAGAAAGCCCGCAAAAAAGTTACTTTTATGAATGAGACATACCGACATCATTAAAATTTAATATTATGATCTAATAATCAAGATAGAGTCCATTAAGAGAAACGCCCAATGCTCGAGTCCATGCTCATTTTTCACGTTTTTATATACCAAATGAAATCATTGTCAAAAATTTTGACTCACTATTGGCAAAATGCCACGGCAAGAGTAGTGAGCTTGAGTACGGGTCTTATGATGTAGCAAGACCTCCACGTTCTCGTACACTTACAAATTAAGATTTGAAAATATCCACAGTGAAACTATCAGCTTAAGTGATCTATCTTATACGTGATAGCGGAAGCATTTCAGAAATTTCATAGGAGGCGATACACGTTTATTTGCTTGCACTAGTAGAACTGATGATGGAGCTTCCCGAGTATATTCGAGGAAAAATAAATTTCCCCGAAATACGTAATTTTGAAAAAGGTAAGCAAGCTTATTGCATATATGCTATTTATAAACTTCTTCTATTTCTGTTTGCATGGATCTACGCAAAAGTCCCAAAATCAAAGCATTCACTAATGTAAGCACAGACTGAGAAATCTCTTCTGTACAGTATGCACTATCCTAATAAAAAACATGCACCGATCCCGATGTAAGATAATATGCGTTGATGCACTATGATGATTTTCTTCCAGTAGTCGGAAAAAGTAATATGAAGTTCAACTTTGTGCGACCTACAAAGGTAAATAAATAATAAAGTTACAAAGTGCACTGCAATCAACTGTGAAAATGAAAACTTAAACCAGAGGAGTCTGTACCGTTGTGCATTTTCAAGGTAATAAGGTATTCTGAAGTTTTTAAGGGCAGCTTCTTAAAACTTTCTAGGCATCAACCGTAACTGATCCGTGCTAGTTTATTAAATAGGTGCTTCCAAGGTTCTTTGTGTACGTAGCAGCTCAACGCATGTTTAAGGATGGACGAACGGGATAAAATACTGTTTGGATGCAATGTGCGGGCATGTGCCCTGATTGCATCCTTTCTGAACATGGTACACTGCTACTTTTAATGATTTATAATGATAACGACTTTATACTAATCAATGCAAGAAATGATCTCAAGGTAGCTTTGTTAACCGCAGTTTTACGGCATGCTCATCCTCGGACTTGGAATATCATGTATCTGGGTGATTCTCTTCAGAGCCAGCGAGTCGGTACGGACTTAATAAGCTTTCGTAATTTACCCGTTTTAAATCTGATTCAAGTGGAGAACTTGTCGATTTGTTTTTCAGTATGGTGGCTTAATTGGAATTATCGTTGTACCTGCATTTTTTCTGTATGGAATACTATTTACTAGTATGACAGGACGAACCTTTATCTAGTGCGGGCATGTGCCCTGATTGCATCCTTTCTGAACATGGTACACTGCTACTTTTAATGATTTATAATGATAACGACTTTATACTAATCAATGCAAGAAGTGATCTCAAGGTAGCTTTTTTAACCACAGTTTTACGGGATGCTCATTCTCGGACTTGGAATTTCGTGTATCTGGGTGATTCTCTTCAGAGCCAGCGAGTCGGTACGGAACGGATTTAATAAGCTTTCGTAATTTACCCGCTTTAAATCTGATTCAAGTGGAGAACTTGTCGATTTTGTTTTTCAGTATGGTGGCTTAATTGGAATTATCGTTGTACCTGCATTTTTTCTGTATGGAATACTATTTACTAGTATGACAGGACGAACCTTTATCTTTATTGCATATCACGAGGTAATAAAAAAAACTCTAGAACAGACTTATTCTCTTGACAGAACCGTAAAAGAATGAATCTATTTACTTGATGCTTTTTTGTGTCTAGACGAATGGAAAAGCACTGCAGAAGATGATCTGGACATTTGCCACGTTCAAAGTGATAACCTGGGCGATAATCGTCGCAGTAGCTTTAGAAGCGAATTGGTTTCGTGATCCGCTAGGCTTGGCATGGAAGCTTTTATACTTTGAATCAGTCATCACTATAGTGTATATCCTATTGGTGCACCTGCACTCAAGAAACCTAATAATTAAGGCGAGCTACTTTGGAGTGCAAAATACTGTTAATGATGCATAGTACCTATTTTGAGTAACACAGTCTGCAATAACAATAATATTTGGAAACTGTTTAGTAAGTAGATACTTTGTTACCGACTACCGACCTAATGTGCAAAATCGGTGAGCTTGAGAAAACGGAAAAAATAAGTGTGTCAGGAAGAGTATACATGAAGTGTGACTGAACACGAAATAGCTATTTTTACATAAATTGCTTTTAGTAAAGTCAAATACAACTTTCCTTGTTCCTCACGAAATCAATGACTAGCCAATTTTGTCTGCAATGCAATTTCTTTACTGCACTCTCTTTTTTTATTTGCTCACAAAAACGAAAAAAGCTCTTTTCAGGAAACCAATTACCGGCGAAGCAATTCGAACCTAAATTTTTAGTAAATTCACGGAACAGACACTCAATTTAAATAAGTCCTGCCTCAATGAGATCCTTAACAGCTTCCACGAAAATTTCGATTCCATCATCATGAAGTTTACACAATCTTTCCTCTATATTTCCTGTAATCAGGAGGCACGTGTACAACAACGCCTCCTGGAAATCTTGCAGCATCGCTTTCTCAGCACCAGCACAAACTCCCAATTTCCGTGAATGAATCTGTAGAACAAACGCGTATCTCATCGCATGAACATTTTGCGAGCAAAAAGTTAAGTTGCTTCCGTGAGAAGAAATAACGTAGCATTTATCAATATCTAGCTGCTATGTCTAGCCTAACTTGAAAAGTGTTCCAGTAAATCCTCAAAAGTGAAGCAGTTTCAGCTCGACGTGTTTTTGGAGGCAAGCAGGACATCAACAAAAACGCCACGTCAATCATCCCAGAGCCGTACGACGGCAGTTCGCCAATTAATTATCATTATTTCTCTTCTCAATCCTTTTTCTAGGTAATCTCGCCGAGCCGCAGTTAACTCACTAGGCAATGGCTGCTGCTGCACGTGGCACTTTGCTTTTTTATTGTCACTCTTCTCCTCAATCGAATCCTTGCTTTGGCTACTATTTTCTAGAAGGGCGTATCGAAACACGAAGCTGGAGTAGCATGTATCTTGGTGAATAAAACACTGAACCTTTCTCGGATTTCTGATCCCCTTTACAATTTGCACTATGCGCTTTCTAAGCCTCGTAAGACTTTCCATAACTCTCAAAGCTTGAGCCTCATCCTCCAGTTGTTGATGAACCTTATTGGTGAGGTACTCCCGAACCAGTCTAACCATTATTGGATATCCATATGCAATTCGATCCTAATAAAAAAATAAGATGGCCAATAATAAACACTACGCCAGTATTGAATAGAACGACCTGTTCGTCAAGAAACCCAATATCTTTATCGCCACTGTTTTTATATGAAGGCAGATGTGACAAGTCACCGTACACAGATGTGAGACAGATATGAACGATCATCCAAAAAAGGCCATTTGTTTGGAAATGTACTTCCCGTCAATTTAGTGAATGCCCATGAAACGGAATGAACTACGGCTAGGCTTTTCAGCGCCTCTTCAACATTCATTAAAGAGAGAAAAGTAGAGCCAGCCACATTTCTGCACTTGTACCCATCCCTAAAAACGTCCGAGTGAATGAGAAGTCGATAGTCAGTTTGCTTAGTTGGCAAGTTTAATGCATTCATATGCTCCCTATTTTTCTTGTCCCTTTCGAAGAGGGCCATTCCAGCAGCAACTTTGCTCATAATGTCATCATCCACTAATAGAATTTCATCATCATATTTACTAGCTCGCCTTCCGGAGAAAGAACTCATCTTCTCTTTCTCCGACTCGTAGCAGCCATAATAGCACTCTGGCACGGGGAGCGTGATATCAACATTTTTTGATAATATCCAGTTCTGGAAAGGGAAGATAAAACGGACAAAAACAGTTTTCAGATATCAGCACAAACGACAGTGTATCAATTTCCCCTACAGCTAATCCCCATTACCTTGAGGACGGGAAACACCTGAGTGTACACATCAATTTGATGCTCATCCAGTGACAGAAAGTAATTCTTAGAGGAAGGTTTAGGTTTGTTGCCCAAGGGAGGATCGGTTTGCTCCACTTGAGAAGCGTGCATGTACAGCAGTAGCTCTTTCCCGACAGATTGGCTATCTTCCTTGAATGGAACGTTAATTTTATAAACTTTTCAATTTTTATACGAAATGTTTGTGTAGCTCTACTTTGAAGCTGAAATCCTTTACTTGGTATGTAAGCTGCACGTGGGCATTTCGCTGTTTGTACGAGTCGTTATCTTTCCTCCAAGGGAGGGTTTGGATTTCTTCCCAGCTCGCGTCGTCAACACGATCCTTGAGGTTGTCATTCAGGATATCATTACTCTTCTCCAAATTCTCTGTCTCCGACTCCACTTCTAACCTCAAATCAAGAATCCGGAAGTCAGAAATTGCTGCCTCGATTGGAATTCCATTATCGTGATTGGCTGAAACGGGGGAAAGCCAGTCGTAGTTACCATCCTTTCTTGAAAATATTGCCCGTTCTCTCGACGATTTCGCAAAGTACACCGTAAGCTTCTGCTCAAGCCACTTGGAAAGGATTGAAACTTCGCTGGAATTGGACATGATGAGAAATAAACACGCTACGAAACTTGACAACAAAGAAGAGATGAGGCGTTCATAAACCTTTTTCCTATGTGCTGAGTAACTCGTTATATTTTAAGGTGAAAGCTAACTCACACAAAGTAAGAACGGAAGCTGAAGGCGACACACAGTGAAAGTGATCAAATTAGCGAACACTCAAGAAAGTCTTGATTTGAACGCACTTGATTATCTTCTTGGAGTAGCTCAATACTTGAAGGAAACTCGGGAGCTCTTGAATTTCCTTAGTAATCAAGTTCTGATTTAATTTTGTTCTTGTCTTCTTCCAGCTTTCCAGCTTTTAACTTTCCTGGGACTAGAACTCTCTCCATAGAACACTTATTTTCTTCAATTTATCTAGATCTCGACGGAGTACAGGATAACAGGATGGCGGAAACTTGTATAATCTCTCATGAGCCAGAAAAATGAGCTTCAAAGATATTCTTATGGGAATTTTGTCACTTTCTCTCATGTTCGTTCACTTCCTGCTTACTCATTTCCCTTTAGCAAAATTTTTGTTAGGCAACGTGGATAATACTTTGCCTTGTAGCAACTCTGGTAGAAAATATTACAATGGCATTTCTTATCGATTCGTTCATATTCTTATGTGCTTTCGTGCATCCTGCTCTATCTCAACCATGCCGTTTTTAGATCTGACAGTCATTGATAAAATAAGCAAAACGAAAGGAAACATGTATCATAGTACAAATGGCAAATTTTGCAAATTTGGTACGGTTCCAAACTCCAAAGTTTTACTTTATTCACAAAACGAAATAATTGAGAGCAGACTTAAACGCAGCAGAAGCAATTTGATCCTGGATAAAATTGACAAGAGCTTCCTTACATGTTATGCTTTGCATTTTTTCTGGAATGCGATGTGAAAGTAATTTTCTAGTATTCCAGGAACTAGTGCCTGATCCAGCAGGATTTACTTTGGAGAATCGTGCCCGTTCTCATTAATTTTGTTGGTTCTGTCTGCATGACTGACATTTTTTTACATTTACCTGCCCGCCTACCTAAGTATCTACGAGATTTCCTATCAGCTGAAACGAAAGTCCTGCAAGGTGGAGTAGCGGTCAGAATTGCTAGAGCGTGTAAACATGTCTACTTTGACAAGGAGAAGGATTGCACCACACTTGACATTTATCTAATCCGCATCCTATTACCGCATTCTACGCTTTCCCTATATCAATTTCGTCTTACATCTGAAATTCCTGGTAACAAAACACTTCCATTGAGGCTACAAGCCTATGGATACTTTTTACAAAAACTACCTTTATAGGTATAACTAAAAGCTGTGATTTTCCAGGTAAGTGACACATATGCAGTCAGTTTTCATTAGCACGTTGGAGATCTCTTTAATGAAGTAATTCACTTTTGACAAATTAGGTCGTTCCATTAAACTAGATTGTGTGATTTCCACTAACTATAAGTAGACATTTCTCTTAACTTTTTCTCTTATTTTCCTCCATTTGTTTCCTATGGTCGATCCAATCTTTAACTGTTTGAATAGGAACTGACATGTACCATGTTACCTACCAAAAAGTAGCAGTAGTAGAGTAGTAGGTAATACAAGTCAGACGCTAATGGGGTAATCCGACAGACTACCACAGCATAAATAAAAAATTATTTCCTCAAAAAAACTTCAATTTATTGGATTCTTTTGGACACTTGTATTGCAATTTAGTACCAAACTCAGCAATAAAGCAGTACCGAAAATCAAGAAATAATCCAGCTAAGGTATACCACTAAACTACAGTCTCTAGGCATATCTGAAACGAATTGATCTTGCCGCAGGCAAATACTAAATTGCTGTATATACGTCTAGTCTAGAAATATATATTTGAAAGATTTTGCTATTCCAAGTTTCATCCCACTTGCATGAATTATAGGTGTTCCCATTTCACATCTTACTGGCAGTCATTTATGAAAAAACTTGGAAAGGTAAAAAGGCAAATTATATGAACAGCTTAGCCCTAAGCTTAGCTCTCGCACATAACCAGCATACACTTCTGCATTAGACAAGAAATACAGTTTTTCTTTCACTCTCTTGAAATGGCGGTTGGCATTATAATCCAGCTTTCTCTCAGCAGTGCAATATGATATCCTCAGTTTTTCATTTAGGGTCTACGGCTGTGACGGTAGCTTACAGACATAGGTAGATTGAAGAAAACATTCGTATGCAAATATCCAGTAAATGAAAAATGTCTGGACACATTCAAGAAAAGTCATGTACGCAGCCTGTGTGGACTGCGTCAAATATCATTTCTGCTGGCTTATTTTACTCCAGTGAATATGCGTACGTACGTGAGCACTAGCTAAGCAAATTCTAAAATTCTGACTTGAGTTTGTGCCTAAAAACCCAAACCAATGAATTCACACAGAAATGAAAACAGGGTCTGAAGAATGAGTAAAGTTGATGTTTCGTTATGCTGGTGAATATGCTACAACTGAGAAAAGTAGGGAAAGGCATTTTTTCAGTTGTGAGCTTTTTGCTAGGCATTCTGATTTTCTGGTCTGGCTGTGGTTTCTATCTAATACAGTGCCATGCAGAAGAGCAAACTATCACGAATAGAAGAATAGAAAGCTACAGCAGGCTTAGCTGGGAACAGTCAACTTTCACCACTTTCTTTCAACCGGGCTCAGTTGGAGGATAGAGTCTGTTGAGAAGTAGTCATCGGAAGATTGCCAGCATCCCGTTATTTCGTATTCCCACTCGAGAGGAATATGAATTACGGGATTTTCCCGTTTTCATCACCGCTTGTTTCGTTCCAACTTCCAAACTACAATATCTACAGTGTACACGCTGCTATTACTTGCTTCCTGGTTTCTTCCAAACTTTTAGTATTCTGCTAGTTGGCACCAGTGTGGCTTTAGGTGCTCTTATGCAAACTATTTTCTATTTGTAACGACGAGTACAAGTCAAAATAAGTAAATGTAAATGTCTAAACCATTGACTTTTCGACAGCATATTTTAAGGAGGAGTCAAATCATTTAAGTTTCAAAAACATGTCAACTCACTGCATGCTCTAAAATCCATGAAGTTTATAACGTGTATTAATGTTGCCATAAATATCCTGTAGATAGAGAAAGTGAGAAGTGGAAATTAAAACTGAAATTAGAAGTAAAACTTGTTTCCCAACTGAGATTGACGGAGGTAACTTTTTGAAGTAAATACAATTGGTTTCGCTGCTAGATCTTAAGTCCAAACTTTACCAAACATTTCACGCTTGTTGACGGAGCTCTAAAAGCACTTCTCAAAAGGAATACTTCTGCAGTGTAACAGTACATGCAAACGATAATAATTTATGATGGTAAATGTAAAGTTATTTGGAGTATCTCTAATCATACCGGATTAGCTGTCAAAGCCGTCAATGTAATAAATTCTTGTTGTAGAAGGAAAGCTGAAATTATTAACATTCCTGGCACTTGACTTACAGGGAGAAACGGCAATAACTGTAGACATTGCTCTGTTCGGGATCGGCACCTCCGCTTATAGTTGGATTGGAATAAGGAGAGAATACAGTCAAGAGAGATTAGTGTCAACATCAAGCTGGATGGAAAGTTTCACCATACCACACGAATGAACTTGGTTAAGCGGTAAGCCCTACACTTTCTTATTACTCAGTTATCCCATGAATTTCCGACGCTCGTAGGTCGCAATTTATGTTGAGTACTTTGCTCAAGCGGAAACTTAGCATTCTACACAGGGCTATGATATGTTATAGACATCCAGCACCTTCACAGTTGCTTGCCTTTTCCTTTATATTTGCAGACTCTAATAATGACTCGTTAGGAAGACTGGAAATGCCAGAACGAACAAACGTAAGATGAAAAGAGATGTTGCAAATTGCAATTACATTATCTGCGAGGTGCGTATAGCATTATGCTGCTAGCTGCTACTTTCACGGCAGGTTTATTTTTCTTGAGCGAAAAATGTGACATATTAATCTCGACGGGTAGCCGCTTCTTTCATATTTTAGGTGTCGTTCAAACCCAGATGAGTTTCCCTACAGTTTCCCTACATTCTATATGACTATGGCCACAAAACCTTGTAGAGAAACCAAAAAGTCAATATATGAGGGCAACGTGATATGGGTAATTTGACCCTGTCCAAACTAGAAAAGGGTTTCCCTCAGTTATCTCGACAGTCTGTCCAAAGCGGCCTAGTTTGCTTTAACTGTTTTTAAAGTTTGTCCAAGGTCTCAGTTTCCAAATCAGAAAGCAAACTTAAAACGACAGCAAATAAAATGCTCGTATTCTCTCCCTTAACTGATTGCGTCTGGGAAGTTGGCTTATTCTGCCCCATTACAACTTTGTGTATTTTAGCTGGGACTAAACTAGTACCACCAGCCACCAAAATTATTGTGTGTGGCTTTCTGCTCTCTTTTTATCATAGCCTTTTTTCCTATTTCCTCTCCATCATCTTCACTCAGTTGTTTGCCCTCACTAACACAGGTTTCAACTTTCACTGTCAGTTAGAGAGAAGAAAGGGTGCCATGAAGGATTCATCAGCGGTAGCATCAGTCTCCCCCTTTTTTGTCCTCTAAAAAGGAGAAAAATGTCGTCCGTCATATGACGGATCTATCTATCTCTCAACTTTCTTTATTTCTGCTCCCTGCTTGTGCAGACATCTCTATTTGAAAAGATAGTTGTAAATGATCTTTCTCCTTTTATTCTATGCGAAGCTTATGCAGTCATTCCCTCTTTCCTTGTTTCCTACACTTTTTTCCATTTTTGCCTTCGGGACAATACTTCTTTCTTCCCTATCAGTACAGTCAAAGGACTGACATGGTGATGCTGATAGAAATTGTGCGACATATGGCATTTGAGCAGTACATCAAGTTGATAAAGCATTTCCACTTCTTTCCCCAAAAATGTAAGTATGCCCAGCTATAGGTAGCATACAAAATCGGCATGTTCAATTTTCTCTTCAAACGTTCCATCATTCCAACGTGCAACCTTTCTGAAGGCACATATATATTCTCCTCCCCAAGTTTCTAAGTTTTCTGGAGTTGTTGCTATTGTGCAAGTACGTCTGCTCGTGCCTCACTCCTACTCCTTTTTTTTCTCCCCCTGACGCACATGAGAAATGATTCCCAATGGGTCTTTATTTCTTAAAGGAAGATTCCTTAAAAGTAGAATGACGGAATTCACGTTCAATCCTTTATGTACACACACCATTCGCAAGAGAAAATAACGATTCCACAAAGTACTCGAATCTCCAAAAAGTGCTCATGCTCATACCGCTTTCACCTGCCCCTTTTCCACTTTGTTCTCTCTTGCCTTTTCATATCTTCTTGGGTACTTACCTTGAAAGAAAATGTACTTACAAAGACGTATGCTTATTCTGTTTGCCTACTTGAAAGTAAGATAAAAGCATTTTATGATTATTCTCGACATCCCAAATGGTGATAGTGCGCGTTCCTTTGTATAATTAGTGTGAAAACAAAATATGGTTTCTATCTGTGTATGCCTTTCCCGTGAAAAAAAGGTAAATTTGACTATGATACTAAATGTCGAATAAATAACGAAGATTGCTCTGCTGCAATTTCCAAGATGTCAGTATGCAATGATAATGGCGCATTTCACAGTAATGAGTATTCATGCTATAAAAGAATTTTAAAATTAAAGGAGCTCCTGACTCTGCGCGGGTACCTACGCATAAGTATACTCGTACTCGGGTACTGACTCAAGTAAAATATGTATAATGCCTTCATGGTAGACTAGATAGGTGAAAGTAAAAGGTGAGTTGCAGAATTACGGTTGCAGCACTACGTGTGTAGTAACCTTGCAGAATTCTCATCCGCACTCGTTCCGGTACTGGGAGGGAAGGAATGATGTGAAAACGGATTAGTTGTGGTTAAGTGGAAAGTAGGAGCAGTGTATCATCATACAAAATAAATGAATTGCATTAACATGACTGGTTGTATGGTAAAAGCGTGAGGTGGATTTCGATAAGAATGGGGCAACGTTGTGATGTGGACGTGATATAGCGAACAAAATACCAGAAGTAGTAGTTGTTGTTGTTGTGCGCTGTTTCCTGCTTCCCATCATTTCGTACTGTGCCCGTTAACAAATGCAGCACAAATGCAATAGCCCACAGCGCGTTATGAATTCCACTCACACCGTTTCCGGAAACATATTTGTCTGCACTTGAGTGAAAGGTTTATTTTTGATGCTTTGTTTGCTGGAGGAGTCTACGTGCTGACTGTAAGGCGCAGCAATGTAATACTTGAATTTTCGTTTACATTCCGCTTCAGCTATCTTCCCTTGTTTCCAAAAACTTTTCGGATGATGTTCATGGAACATTTGTTCCCATGCAGGTCACATTGTAGTTAAAACTTTAGAATTCTAAAGTGACGAGTTAGTCAATTATGGCACCTTTACTGAAAGCTCTATTTGGCTGGTCTATGAGCTTAAGAGAAATTGCACAGAGGCGGAGAGTTTCAGTTTAACATGACATGACGTGACTTCCTCAATCCCTCATAAAGGTGGTTTTCAAGCAAAAAAAAATAGTTGCGGCAATAATCTCTTTTTTCTGCTTCCCCTAATGCAGTTTTTTGCTGTACTACTGAAGAGGTTTTGGTAGCAATTAACCAATATCAAATGGTATTAAACGGTAATTATCCAATTCTTTGCTGCAATCGGAGAAATAATTTTGAGATGGAACTTTGCTGATCCCGTTATCCCTACTGGGATTTCATTTCTCTCTCTCTGCTAACTTCCAGATAACGATAACTGATAACTCTCAAAGATTCTAGAAATAGGGTAAAGCAGATACAAAAACCTTCAAAAGATTTTAAGTCTGGCATTTGCTCCACACAGGGAATTCTTAAACTAATTAATACTTCCCTTGGTACTACAGATATCACACGAGTTCTCTATTATGTAAAAAGATATAACAAATAGAATATTCACTTTTATGTCTTCATATATCCCAGATTTTGTGATTTGGAATGTACATATAATTAGTTAGCATACCAAAAACTCCATTGTGGAATTAGCTATATTAATATGGCTTTTGCCCCTTTTCCACCGTGATCAGTAGTGCTTTTTCTGCTTTCTACAATTCGGCAAGTAATTTATTTATCTAATGGAAATAGTAGCTGGAAATAAACTTTTCCGCGGAGTTCTCAAGTTTCCAAGTTTTAGCAGAAGAAATGCATGAATAAGTGAACGTGAACATGAAAGTGGATATTGTTCCCATGCTATTCTTATCTGTCTGCACGATCCTACCTTTCCAACAGCCCGACATAAAAGGAATGCAGCAGATGATGTAACACGAAGTGCTTGTCCAAACATCTCCGTAGAAAGCTTTATATGTATTTAGCTTTTATCAAGAAAAACGGCCTTTGTCCAGCTTCAAGGGGAAAAAAGCTTTATGGAACTTGGTTCGAGTAACTGAATGTGGCAATGGCTTTCCTGTGGACTGCTGGTGGTATCTCAGCCCACAGAACAGAACTCCACGTCTGGTGACTGATGACGATGATGGAGGGACGCAAGCAACAAGACTAACTTTCTCCGTTTTCTCCTTCAGCCTCTCTCCAAGTCACAGTCAGTTGCCAGACAGACTTTCGCTTGAGTTGGTTCTCGCCTCTTAGATCCGCTCGTTGGGAGTTAGCAAGCAACTATCGGCATCGGCACACACAAAACTACCTACATTGGTTCCCTGCCACTTTTTGTATGCACAGTGTTCGGTGCACCAATAAAAGTTTCTCTGTTTCTTGGTTCCATAAACTAAACCATTCACAACTTTCTCATTCTGCTCATGTGTTCCGGTTTTGTACAGGGAAAGTAAAATCATTCCCAATCATGCAACGAGCACCCCTCCACCACACTGTCATTATAAATTTAAGTACATATACTGCATAAGGTGCAGAAGTAACCTTTAATATTCAAATTTTATTTTGAAGCTTGTGGCTTTTATGTGTGTAGCGTCAAATGTGGTCCTCCATAATTCAGGAGAAAGCAAAGTTTTCCTCTGTCTAAAAATTCCTGAAAAGAAACTGCAGACTGATGGTTTGTTTTATGTTCAAGTTTCTCGTTGGGTTGGGCTTTGACTAGGGGAAAATGTATAGCGTAAAAGTGGATTTAGCCATTTCCAGCAATTTTCATTAAAAGGAGGAGGAAAGTGAAAAATAAAGTTATACAGCTAACTTTGCAGTGTATATAAGAGAGATAATTTATATCGCCCATTTGTCTTCTCAAGGTCTTCTATTAATATAAAGAGCTCTTTTCTCCCTCCTTCTCTCCCATTTCAAGTGATGTAAAGAAAACTGCCAAAAGAGGAGTTCGTGAATAAAGTCCTAAAAAGCCTTTTACTTGTTTAAGTAAATTAAAGGAATGTAAAATTTTTAAGCTGTATTTTGGTTAACCAGCGCAAAACATCAGTGGACAATTAGCAGATATTCACTAACTCGAACTACTTATAGCTAAATGCTAAGGGCGAAGTCACACATTTCGTATTTTATTAAAAGGATCCTCGCCAGCCCAGATGTTCTATGAAACACACTGCGTAAGTACTCTTCTCTGCTTCTATAAAAATTCTGCTCATATATACCGGAAAATTTTTCCTGTGAAGAGTTTCGTTATTACTTTAAAACTTGGCGTGACCAAACAAGACTTACATTGAGGGAATGGGTTTAGCTCTCATAAAGTTTACAAAGACTCTCCCGGGACGTTATTTCATTTTTCCTCTGAGCCATATTGTTTGGGATTATTAGAAAGCAAAGCTGCTAATTATTATACGTTCATGCATTCCACTGGATATTACCAGTTTTAATCTACAAACCATACAAAACAAGTTTATAAGACTTTCTGCAAACTATCCGCATTTTATAATCATCCACATCGGACTTATTTTCCCTCCGCCTACATTTCCCTTTGTTCTCGTTTTGTTTGCCCACATCTTTTCCCTTCTCGGAATAATATTCCTCCTTCCATGGCGGATTTTAACTTGAGCTCTGTGTATGTGCATGCCCTTTTTTACGGCCTTTATTCCACCACCAGAATTATCGAGCTTGATATAAGTTGCGACATTTGCCATTACAGTAATGTAAATTCGCCCAATACCGTCTAAGGGACTATTTGTAGACACCGAAGGCTAGGCTGCATTCTGCGTTTGTGCTCACTGTCACAGCAGCTTTTATCACGGGTTGGCTCATAAAAGAGGAAACCGCTCCGCATACATTCGTATAGGTATGTACGTTCCCGGCAGCAACATCACATCATGATAGCATTAGTATTATTATTATTGTTATTGTAGTAAAGGTCAAAAAATAGGAAAGGAACAGGCAAAGTTAGTGTTTTCTTCTCCACTTTTTATATCGGAGACGAGCGAGACCCCGCTGCTGTAAAGCGTTGTTGCTGACAGATTACTCTGAATTTGTAGAGAAATTGTCTAAGTCGGAACAGCGGCAGGAAAAAGGAGTGTGGGAGCTCTGCAGGGTTGTTGGTCTGATACTGTGATAAGGGAAAAGAATGGAATTGAATTTTGGAGACGTATCCTTGCTGGTTTTGTTGCTCATCAAGAGAACAACGACGAAAGTCAACAGAGTAAAATAAAAGTTTTCTTATTAGTTTTGCTAGGCAGGAAAAGAATTTTCTTTTTGGTATGGGTACTGTCACTGCCTGTGGCCCATGCAGGCCCAAGAATGCTTTTGAGCTGGAAAAATGTAAATATGTACGTGAGCATGGCAGGAATTCTCCCTTTTATAATGAGTTCTAACCTAAGACTTTCATTCAAAAACATTTCAGATTTAAGTTTATGCATGCCTGTTCAAACTTCACTGCGAATTACTGCAGATATCAGAAACTTTTTTGCTGGAGGGCTTGCGTCTAATCCTGTATACCAAATCAAGAGTTTTACCCGGCAAAATATTAATTTGCTTTTATTCCAGTAGACCTCACTTTTTAGCAACATCAACATAGTATTTAGTACAGACCATTAAACAAGTACTTACTGAAAATTACATTTTCTGTATGCCGTCCATTCATAATGAATGCTCGAACATATTGAATGAGGATATATAACGTGGAAGTGAATTGCCCATTTTTGCGACAGGTCTTTCATCAAACTGCGTGTGATAATAGTGATAAGTGCATCGACATCAAGTCAAGAACAGGAGCAATTCACAATTCTTCAAAGATGTTGGGGAATACAGGTTGGTTCCTTTTAGCAGGTGCATTAGGTGTAGCCGACTTTGTGAGAAGAAAAGAGAATGTGTAAAAAATAGGAACAGTTTATCAAACCATATTGAAATAGTTTATTCATCCGAATAATTTTTCCGGTTTTGCACATACAGATGCAAAAGTTGGCATTAACTATACATATATCTGCATTTCAGAGTTGGTTGAAAATGAATATAGGCTGTCAGCTAAAAGCCAGTAATAGCTTATACGGAAATTGAATCCTTTACATAGTGCAGTAGTAAGTTTTAGCGTGAAGATTGTGAATCTTTTACTGTGATTGCGCTGAAATTGATTATTGCCGTTATTTAGTTATATAGCCTAGCCCATTTGATATCGCCCTTTAAGTAAGTAGATTTTACACTTCGTTCGATTCCAGACCAATGAATCAATTTGCTCTCGGAACTTTCAATAAATTACCATTTCCCTTCTTTTCTTTCAGCCTGCATACACTCTCATCTTCTGCACTGTAGCAGTAAGCTAACTCTATCTAATTGCAATATACATACATATACGACCACTAGATTTGATAAAAGCAGGCGCCGCGGAACGTAAATCAGCTTGGGGGTGACATGAAGGCGTTTTTTTCAAATATTGCTACGCAAACATACATTATTTTGCATTTCTATCAGCTTTTAGAAAATTTTAAGCCATTTTAACTTATTCTGCACTGTAGCAGTCAGCTAACTCTATCTAATTGCAATATACATACATACGACCACTAGATTTGATAAAAGTATTTGCTAAAGTGGGCGAGAACGAGCCGTTTCTGCTCATTGTCCTGTATGCTCCTGAGCCTGAGCGTTCAATTCAGTTTTCATACAAAACACAGCCTTACCTGTCTTCTTTTATGCACTCAATTCATTTTCTTCCTCGACGCGACTGGATTGAATTTAGGCAATCTCATAGTTTCAGATTTTCTCCGATTTTACTCCACCACACACGGCCATTCTTACATGCTATCAGCATCCCTACTACTGTAGTAACTACCTTCCCCAAATCATTCTATACGAAGACAAATAGGATAATTCCCGAAAGAGCTGTACTGATATATATGCAATGTCACACCTGGCTACCTCCACTTTTAACAGAGCATATTCTCAGCAATATTTCCCTTGCCTTGTTCTAAGCAATAGTGAAATGGATTGAACCAGTACTATCCATGTCTCTGTCCCTCCAGGTTCGTTTTCCTTTCTTCAAGTAAAACCGATAAAAATTTACAAGGCGTTTGTATGGAACGGTTAGTAACTAGTACGGCTACACTGCATATAGCAAACTGCATATTTATACATATAGCAGCCTGAGCCTGAGCACGAGAAAAAAAAGTTTTTTTTCTCCCTTTTTGCCTGCTGATCTGATCTCATCCCATTTCATAAATGGAACGTTCTGCTTCCGTGCACTCTTCTCCTCAAGACATATCGACAGAGCAAGCTACTATAAAAAGCCAAGAAAAAAAATCTTACGTCTCGTTTCCTTTAAAAAAAAGCACATGAGCATCGAGATTTTCTTCCTTTTTTTCCCTTCTTTTATTCCCCTCTTTTAGTACTGGCAATAATGGGATCACTAAAAGAAAACGAACGAATATGCCATTGAACGGCATTAGATATGGCTCTACACGCATAGTTAGTTACGGTGGTGAAGTGATGAATCATTCTCATCTTGTCTTCACCTCCCGCTCACTCCTACAAGGTATTCCCTTGGGTTCACTGTTCAAAGTACAGGCACTTCGCAATAACTCCGCCACCACAGTTATCAGTTACCACCGCTGCATCGCATTACGCTACAACTATTAAAAACTATGCCCCACACACAGCAAAATTTCCTCCCTTTTCCTGGACCTCCGCAGGTATGAAAGGGAAATACAAGTGTCAGTATTAAATCAATGCTTCACTTTCCTCTTTCAGCCTAAATCCTTAAGATACTCAAGCCCAAAAAAACTATCCAGCTACCCTGCACATTTTTAGAAAAGACACTCTTGCCATAATATTGTAGGGAAGTGTGGGTGGAAGGTTGGTTTACGCTTACTCCTGATCTATAATTTACACGCAGCACATTGTGCTAGGAGACACACCAAGAATGAATTGGGATAGTAGGAAGAGCAGAAAAGGATTAATTTTCAGGTAGGCATCTTATTATGGGCCATAAGGAAGCATTATCTAGAGAAACACTTTTTTTTTCGCAAGACTGATCCATGTAGTGGTGTAAATACAGTATTAAAAGGAAATAATGTGTACGTCTCTCCGCGTTCATGGTTTTAATGCAGTGTTTGGATTGTACGTAGTAGTGGTAGCTTAAAGGAAAAAAAAAGAAAAATAGATTATTGCCCGTGTCCATCCATATATCACTTCTTTTGCTCGTACTCTCCATTTTTTATCTCCTTTTTTTAAGGGAAATAGAAACAGCCAGTTTTTTCTTATGTTTTCATGGGAGGAAGAAAAGAAAAAGAAAATGAGATGATACGACAAGAAAAGATTATGATGATAGTGATCACAAGACGATAGCAATCTTATTTTTGGACAGCACTAGGGATTCTGTATTGCCATTGCCACACGTTAGCACGAACAAACAGAAAAACCTTTTTTTCGTACAACATGAACTAGTAATGTATAGTAATATGCTCTCTTTTCTCTCCCTTTGCGCAATCACACACATTTTTTATTTCTGCTCTCGGAACAATACACTGCACTGTACGGACGTACATCAGTTGCTCGTTGGACCATGCAATACATGCGAAAAAGGAGAAAAAATGCCAAGTGGAAAAAAAATCCGTCTACTGCTACAAATACTTACTACATATTTATATCCGTTACGATTACACTCTTAGCTTAAAGCCTTGCTGCACACTCTCAAGAAACGAATGAATCTTTCTTGGGGGAAGAATGAGATTTGAAATGGACAAGCTCTGAGTTATAATGTACACAGCGCAACAATGCACCGTATTTACATACGCCTAACTTAATGACTAGTACGAAATAGTTGATGGTTATGAGTTGCGCTGTAAAAGTAAAAAAATATAAATAAATGAGCCGGCGCTTTCATTTCATTCGATTCTTTATAACCCTTATTGCCACAAGAAAAACGAAATGACAAGTTTAGTACATTATGACACGACTATCAACGACAGTCCTTGAGCGACAATGAGATTTGTGTAAGCTCACGGCTTTTTTCACGCAGCCCTTTCAAAATTGAGCAGGAGAGAGGAGACTGCGACAGTGTAATTTTGTAAAAAAAAAATTGTTGATTGGGCTGGAACACAATATTCGTGAGATGAGAAAATGAAACTCGGCATGCATTCTAGCTCTTCAAGCTCTTGATGAAAAAATATATGATCATGGTAGGTAGATTTTTATTACTGTTTAAAAGTAAGGCTCATCTAGTTGGTGCTCGGATAGTTAGAAGAAGAACAATGGAATTAAAGTGTAGTCGTATTTTGCCCACTTGATCTCTTTACCAGAGAGAGAGAGAGAGAGTTTGATGGTGGTGGCGATGATGATTTTGCTCCTTTTACAAAATCCGTTTTCACGGTACTGATATTGCTGAAGTGATGTGCATTGCGCTGCTACATCATCCCTAAAGTGCAATGCCTCTTCAAAAATGCATGCTGCTTGGTAGAGTGATTGTGAATTGTGAAGGCGAAAATGTTGGTATTTGGTCAAGTTGGGGGATGCATCATAGTTGAAAGAAAGTAAAATCGTGTAGCACTCCACTCCCCACCGTCCATATACTTTTGCTTGGCGACTCCTCCACACTAATAATGCATGCTTGGAGAACGTAACGTGTTATTATTGTCACTGTTCGCTTTCAGCCGTAGTTGGTAGTAGCCCAGAGTTATGAGCTCGAGTCGCCAAGAGCTATGAGCCTAATGCAATCAAAGAATGGTTCGAGCAGGGGATGATTTCATCACTTCTTTGATCCTCGTAATTACAAAATGTCCGGAATTTCCGGCGTAAAAGACATGTAGCGTAATTGACCCCATCAACTAACGACCCACTTGTTTATCCAGTCGCTTTTTCATGGAGTCGTTACGATTTCCGTACAAGTTCTAAAGCTTCCAAGTGAAACTCTAACGAGTCAGTCTGCATTAGCATACTTTTGTCAGCAATTCCAATATCCGTCAGGCTTTACTGTAGTCACAAGAAGGTTGATTCTCCACTCGGCCTTCTGCTATTTCCTACAGCTAGATATATTTAACAGTGCGTGGGAAGATGAAGCAAGTGATTACGTACCATTAATCCTGCAAATAAGCGATTCTGGAAGCTAATATGAAGTCAGAGTAGTGTCATCGCGGAATACGTTATATTTTGACTAGTTTCAAGCAAAAGGCAACTCCCCTCCACATTTTTTCACGGAGTTCACAGTAGTAAAAAGATAGTTATTGTATGTATAATTGATGTCTGTGCTTTTTACTGAACAGTCCTTCTCTACAGTTTACTCTTCTAATAAATTATGATACAGCCATATCCTAGTTATGCTGATTGCTACGCTTAGCGTTTACACTTAATTGAAAGCCAGAGACCAGAAAGTATCTTGTAGGCACATTTTATTACCCTTTTTCTTAATTTAGTTAATTTCTGCTGAAAATTGATGAAGTCAGACTGGCGAGGAGTCAGAGCCAAGGAAAAGTTAATTAAACATGCAAACAAGGCTGTTTGTAATATTGTAATGTAGTTCTTCAACTGGGAATGGCAGTCTCATTTTCAACAGAATACCGATATTTAAAGGCTTATTAGCACAATAGAAGCCACTTTGTAAACGAGTCAGTAAACCAAGTTAGAAAAATCCTTCATTTGTCCGCCATATTTCGCGAAATACCTTTTTAAAAAGGTTTTTTTGCAGCTAGAATCGGCTAATGGTATCAGTCAGTACAGCGCGCAGTGCTGCTATTCGTTATCTTTCCGAGCATTCATATACCATTCTCATTAACGTCAAAACCGTAATTTATGTCTTTTGTATTCAGAGGAAGTACAATCAGCGCCTATAGACAGCATAAAAAGTGCTGTAGGCATCATCATAGTAAGCAAATAAAACTCAATTTTTTCGGTGTGCTGCTCAACTGGAAACGTGGAAAGTGGAGGTTTTCTCTGCTTTAGCTTTTTTTATTATATTTGTGTGTATCCCAAGTACGTGCCCATTAGTAGCGTCATAACATTTTACTTTACTTCTAATGCGTTGGTTGATGATAATCGAAATAGGACCATGAACGCAACATTTGCTGCTTCCATTATACACTGAAGCTCTAGCCAAGTCAATCCATCTAACCGGTTGACTCATAATGGGAGAGCCAAACGCTGCGTTGGCACACTTTGCTATTGTTGTGTTGGGGCGAACTTCGCAATGTTGAAGCAAACGGTAAAGGCTTTTGCAGCGCGTTTTTCTATACAGATGCGGAGCTGCATCTCTATTCTCTGCTTCTGTTCTTTTACGTACAACTGTCAGAAAGCTGAGCCTAAAGCCCTGTTTGCAGTTTGTAATAAAGCGTTGTCAGCTAGTGAAAGAGACTCAGTCGCTCAGATCTACTTGGGAATAGAGGAAGGAAGCTTGTAAGCAAATCCAATTTTCATCCCGTCATCGTACTTGAAAAAACCATTCAAGTTAGTTCTTTTCTCTCCGTCATCCTTCAGCCTAACAATTTGTTTCGGAGATATTAAAAAGTTTTTGGCTGTAGTTTTGCGCGTCGCTTGTGTAAGTGATAGTTGAGCAAGCAAAAGCCTTCAGATTGTGACCAAAATGAGGAAACAAATGTAGCGGTGCTTCATAGTGATATAAAAGTTTCGACAGAAAGTCTGGAAAGATATTTCGCTTGCACGAAACAAAAAAAACTGTGACATTTTCCGAGACGACTCTTTCCATTTCCTATCAACCAATGCGCACAAAAATCTCAAGGAAATTATTTGTGTAAGAAATACATATACACGCTTCTTATAGTAAATATCAAAGCCATTTTTATGCTCTATTTCAAGCTCACTTTCAGAATCTGTGTAAAAGCAAAAAATGAAAAATCCGAGATTGTGGTTGCAATTAACTTTCCTATTCTATTTCTGTACTCTTTCCATCTCAACCAATTTTTGTTGGAAAAGCGGTAGAATGGGTAGAGTAGTGCTTGTTCAACACTTGTCATTCTTTTATGGAAAATTTATATGTT
>JAHZND010001087.1:0-32775 GCA_027744115.1 Acrocyrtus sp. NNG-2020
TTTCCATCGACTATAGGTGTTAGGTTGTTGTAGCAGACTGAAGAAGCAGAAAAAGTGAACGGAACGTACTAATGTTCTATCGTACAATTACAATAAATTGTTCTATTGTATGTACTATCCTGCTGGCGAAGCAAAATAAGAACTGAATTTCCAAGTTTCAATAAAAGCCTTAAATATTATTACAATATCACACCCCAAATAATCACTTCACAAGTCTTCGAAGGTTTTTGTCATTAACCTCGCCTACGGCCTACAAGTGTCGTAACAAAGAGATAAGTCCCGCCAACACAATTATAGGTGTTTATTTTATGTTTCCCTGAATCTGAATCATGAATAGACCCGAATCGTTCCTTCTAGTGTAGTGGTTAAGTGATAAGATGTAAGAAGAGTGGAGATAGAGAGTGACTCACTGACTATTTTTTTGCTTATCAACTACGTGTTTTAGTCAAATGAGTAGATGTAAAAGAAAGGAGAGGAGGAGTAAACCTCTTCGAATTTCGACCTACGACTTCTGGTATATGATGATGGGTACGTGATATGATAATCGATAATCAAATGTATAATTCCCACAAAACGAAGTTTGAGGTGGCTTCTCTTCTCTATTGAAAAAGCAAAACTAAAAATGGACAAAATCCAAGAAAAGAACTAAATTTAACTACCGCCACTGCCATCAAAGACAAATTTACTGATCACAGCGTGACTAAAAGTATCATGACGTACTTCCTGTTTCTATAAATCACGTTCAAACTCCCTCCCACTTAATTTTATTTTGGCTCGGGTATTAAGGGTTAAACGCACTGGAGTAAAAATGAAGGAGGAAAAAGGTAATAAAACAACCTACAATATTTTTGTATTTGTACATCATACTACAAAAATACTGAACCAAAATAAAAAACACAAAATAAAACTATACCAAAACCAAATTTGTGATCTGATCAGAGTTATTACTACTCGATAAAAAATCTGTACACAACTGGAAAAAAGCTTTCGACTTACCTTACCTGCTGCTTTCTGACGTTAATTAAGACGTATTTTAGCAGTTGACAAAACCAAAAGGCTGAGCTGAGTTGCGAACTTTATAGAGTAGGAGTTTCCCTATTTCTTTCTTATACGACTTAAAATCGCTAGAATTTTTTTCCACTTCACAAATAATTTTTCTTCTTCAATTATCCTTTCTTTTCAATATGCTCATAAGCACAGCAGGCAGTTGAGTACGCAGCAGTGCTACACCTACACCAACTACTCCTGATTAAAAAACAGTTTCAATTGCACCTAAATTTTGCACCACCAACCAAGATGCGACCATAACAGGATTGGGGCCAACTATTTAAGAACTGCTTCAAGTATCAACTAGGTATTCTTCTTTCTTGATCTAATTTTTGTTTACTGGACCAACAAATCTAGACCCCTTTTCAATTAAAAATCGCAAGACTTTCGTCAGGGTCACTAAAAGCAAAAGTGGTTCACTCAGCACTAAAAAATTGTGCTAAAAATTGAATTTCACAGAATCCCCAGCAGACACATGAGAATGCGCTTATTACGCTTTGCAAATCAGAACAAAATTGCAAGTAATTTGGTGTGGTGTGGTGAGCTGATGGTGAACGATAAGGAGAGACTTGAAAATGTTAATGCCCAACGCAATGCAACGAACAAAATGAACGAATAGATGTTTCCTGAACGTTTACCTTTAATCAAATAATCTCATGCTTCTTCTCAATATCCAACCTAATGTTTTTTAAGCATCACATATAGGCCATTTACTTACACGAGATTGCACGAGACAACATATAGCATGGTGGAGAATGAGGATACGCAAACGCAACCTTATACGTAAAACATTGCAATGGATAAGCCGACTCGAGCCATATCAATTTATGGTCTGTGTATGCTTTTATGCTAAGCATACCATGCTATAGTAATCTTCATGGTTTTCGCTTTTTTCATAGGATCTTTTCGTCGTAAAAAGTGAACTTGTGCTTTGTTATAGCACCCCCTCTGCATTCTCTAATTTGCCGCTGCTGGTCTTTTCATGTTTAGTCTTTTTTCGTGCAAAAGGTGGAGAAAATTCCATAAACACGCTAATAAAATGGTAGGAAGTCTGCAGGACATTGGAGTTCAACTTCTCGGATGAATGGAAAGTTTTTCAGGGAGCATTAGCAGGAGCAGGATAACGCTGCGATTTCGATTTCTGGTCGGTCGTCTTTATCATCGTCACGCTTTTGTCGTCATCTCATTTCGGAATCGAATGGAAATGTTGGCGATCCAATGTCCATTGTTCTTAAAAGTTCTAAAAGTTAGCCCCCTAATTTAAGTACTTCATACTTAGGAAAAGGGACCAAAAATGATATCTTATGTACTTACGTACTACTACGTAGTATGAATGTAGTAAAAAACTAAGAAGCGGTGCATAATTCGTAGGATTCGTAGAAATGTATACCTTATTATGGTTACACCAATATACCAATACCATATTTGAATCTATTAATTCGTAATAAAATGAACATAAAGATGTGTATGTATAATGCATAGTAATTTGGTAATGACATAATAAATATATGATAGGTACTATAATAACGTATAAGTATAGATAATAGATACAGGATATATGTTGCAAAATGATGCTGCTGGCTTGCTGACGTCATTCAGAGATCAGACAGAGAACTGGTGATGAGTAGAAGAAAGGGCTAATAGGGCATCCCTTTCCATATGATAAAATGACTAACCTCTCGTTTAATACAAAAAATAGATCAGATTCTATCCTACCCTTGCTTTAGCTTTTGGTGAGCTAAAAAGGACTGAAATGTGCGGGTATTGGAACAATGGTTATGGAGATGTACACGAGAAGAGAAGTAACAAACTAACAAAGCAACTACATCAAAGCTAAAAGACTGCAGGGAGCATTTTGCATGGTTTTGTTTCCATTTTACTCCCTTTGAACTTTAAACGAGTTGTGAATGCGACTAACTGCCAACGGTGAGGGAGGAGCCCCGCTAGCAGACAGCTGCTACCCAACTCGTTGGGTCAAGGTTACGTTTAGTTACTATAAGGTTATGCTAGGTTGCAATTTGGTTAGAGTTGGCACGATTTTAGTTAGGTAACTAACTAGTAATTTTTGTTAATCGTTAGGGGTGTGATTGCATCTTGCATCTCTTAGGACGGATTATGCAACAGCATACAAAAATGATAAAACTCAGCTATTAAAATTAGTCTGCTTAAAACGATTACGTTAGGTTAGTATAATACTGGTGTTGCATAACGAAACTTGAAAGGGTGTGAGGTTACATAAGGCCACCTAGAGATTTAGGTTAGTTTTACATAAGAGTCGGCTTTCGGCTGTGGGGTTTTCTTCAATTGCGAGTAATACCAGACCAGTGTATCGTAGTAGGTATTAGTATCTCGAGCTCTGTAGGCTGCAGTTGCCGTGCTGCCTCATCTCATTAACATCAATACCATGCAATGAGCAAGAGCAAAGGAAGGGAATTATATGGTGAAATAGTAATTTAAAATAGGTAGGAACTTAGGAAGAGTAAAGTAAGAGTGTCAGTGTCAGTAGCAATACATGTACGTTACGTGTACGCGTACTGGTTTGGTTTGAGATTACAGTGCCAGTACAGAGTACACACAGTACACATATAGCTCATATATATAGTGATAGTATATAGTGTTTTCCTGAAAATATATGTATCCCACACATAGATCGGCTACTGATGATCAGCATACAATACATACCGCCAGTCCGGTCACTTGATGAGCATTAATGACACTTGCCGACTTGAACATGAAAATTCAAAACAATAATATTATTGATGTTTTAATACAGTTAGCTGATGCTTGGTAATTTGGTATTCACTTCACTTGTGCAGTGTATCTGTATCTGTGTGTTCTGCTTCTGCTTCTGCTTATAGTGCTGCTATGCTAGTATTGAGTGCTGTGCTGTTGGCAGCTATTTGCGCTTGCTGTACTACTACTACTACTACTAGTTACTTACTAGTACTACTATCACAATTGAAATTGAATGTACACAAGACAAGAGCAAGATACTAATACTGATTATACTAAAGTGTGTGATTGTTTTATGTAAATGAACATTATTCAAGTGCATTTTACTTGCTCTTCAAATGAAAGCGAAATACACTCCGAAACACAATCACGAGAGCCAAACAAAAATAGAAAAAAATGATGGATTACGGTTTTTAGTCAAGAATCAAGATTAGTGGAACTGGAACTGGTGAGTGGTTACACAAGTCTTAGAAAAGAAAGTTGTGTACATAATTGGGAAAATTATCGGCAAACGAGGGATTTTAATTGATAGTTAATTGGTATTGTTGGCTGTTTAACTTTTATGAAATATGAGGGTTCTTTGAATGTTCTTTGACAGTTGGAGCGTTGCAGGAAACCAGTTTGGAGGGTGGTTGTCACCGTCAGATTTGTGATCACCCGGCTGACGACTAGTTCACTACCAGGAAAGAAGATTGACGCGAGGTAGCTGGCGTGGTGTCTTCTGATAATGCAGCTTAGACTGGAATTGATTTATCAATGAAGCCTGTGGGAGTATGATTGCCCGAATTTTTATCGGACAATACATTCCGTACTGCCTTTTAGTTGTCCTTAGTAGTCATACGTGTGTAGTGAAGTATTATTACAAGAAGTGTAAAACATGATGATTACTAACTGTAGAAGAAACAACTGTTTGCAATGTACCATTATTACGAAAACATTTAAAATGGTTAGCAAGTGAAAGAATGATCTGTGAACTGTGCCATATCAGCTATCGGAGGATAGATTGGCGGAGTAATTCATATTCGGAGTATACTGTGTGCTTGCTATCACAAGAATCAAGTTAAACACATTTAGCCATAAAGCCATAATCCTCTGCTCTAAAAGTTCTTAAGAAGAACTACCTATGGGCAACAAAAATAGCTGCTGTGCATGGCGAGGTAGTCGACGATCTTTGTCCGATCCAAAAGGATGGTCCAATAAGACTGGAAGAGGTTTTGATGGTGAAGATTATCCGGGTCACGATCCTGGGGGAGGCCATGACACTCTAGTCAGGGAAGAAAGTGGACCGAATCTACAACATATTAGTGAAAGGGAACCAGACGACCTCGAGAGAGATCCTTCGGTTCACCCCTCTGCCACAACTTTATTTATAGAAAGGTCGAAAAAGGCAATCCAAAGTGAGTAATTTTGTAATGATATTTGAAAGGTGCTTTTTTATACTCTAGATATACCTATGTAGATGTTAACAAATTTTGGTTTTGGTAAAACTTAGATGGAATGATAAGGAAGAAGAGTATGAACCAAATTCATGAGCCAAGTCCTCTTAAGAAGAGTTCATCATGTTCGACCATTTTTCTGGACGATTCGACAGTATCTCAACCTAATCTTAAGACTACGCTGAAATGTTTAAGTCTTGCAATTTACTATCATATTCGTAACCGAACTTCGGAGAGAGGTTTAGACATTTTTGATGAGCGATTGCATCCACTCTCGAAAGACGGCCCACCTCCCGACATGCATAATCCAGAACATCGACAGATCTATAGGTATATAGGGTATAGCTACTGCAATTGTACATGTTGAGAATAATATAAAAATTAAGGCTGGTTGTTTTAAGAAGATTATGATGGTGCATTACAGGTTTGTAAGGACGTTATTTAATGCCGCTCAACTTACAGCTGAATGTGCTATTATAGGTATGCGGGTTTGTAATAATTTGTCATTGTACAGTACCTAGGTATGTATGTACCATAGGTATGTACCATTGGTACGTTTATAGGATATGGCTAATACTAATACTTCACTTGGGATTTAATCGCAAACTTTTTTTATAAGTTATTTTCCTTACTGCATTATATATTTTCAAAACATTTTCACTGGTGTATTTAGGTTTATGTATATCAACTGATTTAAATCTTTCTTCTCTATTTTATTACAGGAACGAATTGGAACGTCAGTGTTTAGAGCTCCTCCAGTTCAACATTAATGTTCCCTCAAGCGTTTATGCAAAATATTACTTTGACTTACGAACGCTTGCAGAAGCCAACGACCTCACGCTACCACCTGAGCCACTTAGTAAAGAAAGGGCAATGAGACTCGAAGCAATGTCTAAAGAGGCTATGGGAATTCGTGATAAACCAACTGTACCAACGACTCCTGATTCTTGTGGAATGGTGAACGGTCTTTTCCCTAACGGTTTTCGGAGATGGAACAGTCTTGAAACATTAAGTGCTGGTCCAAAACCCACAGCTGCAATTTTATCTTAAAGCCAATAAGCCAACATACTATTTATAACAACAAGGAGAAACGTGAGGAAAGAAAGTAATTCAAGTGTGGGCTCTGATCACAAAATCACATACTTATTTTCAGGCAACACAGCACGTCGTATTATCATCCTCATTTGGAGCAAAATAGTGCATTTTCTAAAACTGACTGATTTTTAAATTGTACTTACTTATAGAATTTTGTTAAATTAGACAGTGGTGTAAAATGACGTGTGAAAACTGCTGGAAAAGAACCGAACAGAAACGGACTGATAAGAATAATCTTGTCTCATTTTGCTAGGTGTAACATTTAGTAACCGGAGAAAGGAAGGGCTATGTAGTATTAATTTATAGCTCCAAAATAATATACTTTTAGTTAGTCAATAACAATATTAACATGTAAAGCTTTCAACGCTAGAATTGGTTAGCCGCGACAATTAAGTAAATAATTATTACATTGTCGAAGTATGGTTTCCAGTGTTGGGATCAGTTCTAATTGTAGGGACAGAACCGTGCAAACCATACCTTGGTACTTCTTTTGAGCAAGGAAAGACGCATTTCATTTTCTTGTGTGATGATTTTTAAATATAAATGAATTGTTGATCTAGTCTCATTTTATTAATACAAGTAAAAAGATTCGGAAACTGAAATTGCACAGTGAAACTGAAAAGAAAAAAGAAGGATAAAACTTCTCTAAATGAGCAAATTTAATATTTTAATGAAAAGCTAAATGGGGTTTATTTGTACTTTTTTAAAAAATTACTTTTACATGTCAGTTGCGTTAATTAAATTATGATTTAGTTTAAGTAGCGATTTTATTAAAAAAATGAAACGTTTCGAATCAAATCCTGCCCCTTTTATTCAATGGTCGAAGTAAATAAATATATATATACGTTAATATAAGGTTTTAACAAGGACAACTTGAGCGGATTCTAGCTGTTAAGTACTGTGAGAAAAATTCTATGGCCATAATATTTATTAATGTAACCGTTTAGACATGATTAATTAAGCAACTAGTTTTAAATACGTACGCATCACAGCACCTACAATAGATGGTTATAAATGTTTCATCACTGTTAAAGTCATTCTTGGCATTGAGAACAAAAATGTTCTCCATCAGTATAATTTACAAGCAAACAAACATACCTAGTTTATGCGGAAAAAAACATGATTACCTATACCTATAAATCTTCCAACCTAAATACTTCTGCTATGACGGTATAAGTACGACCATCATCAAGCGGTATTATTTTAAAAAATAAAGAGATTAATGAAGACTCTTCTTGATTATAGAAAACTACGATAATCTCATACTACGCAAGCAAAAATTGTGAATTGCTGAGTGGGACATTTCTACCTGTTAATGATTACTAAATTTTAAAATATAGGACAGAAGGTTGAGTTTATCTGCCTAATTTTGAAGAAGACACGGACAGAACACCAATTGCCACAGACTTGTAATTACAACAGACTTGTAAAGTTTAATACATAACGTATTTATTTTGACTTACTGTCAAAAATAAAATAATTTGTACACAAGTAGGAGCACTTACAATAAAAATATATAAAAAGCATTTTGGTTCCATGAAAAATTTGACGTTTCTTTTATTATTATTCGAATGTTTTTCTTGTAAAGACATATTAGAGTTTAATTGTAATAATAAAGAGAACTTAAGAATTTTGCAAATGACTGATAAAATTGAGTTTAGTTGCTTGTAATACGTCTTTTTGGCAACATTTTCGCCCTTTGACTAGTTGTTACTTTTTGATCCTCTTATTCATACCAAGAAATTGTAAATGCAGTTTCAAAGTTTGATAATTACCCGTTTACATGCATCCTCCACGACCTTTCATAATTTAAGAAAAGAACATTATTACATTATTATATTTATAAATGTAAAGCTTTCTTAATATTTCTGCTACTAGTTGCTCCTGCTCCTTCATTTCACTCACATGACCGTGCAAAGTTTATTCAGGACAGCAGTGACATGGGCAAGGATCACAATTTTGGGCAACTGGCAAGGCTGCGATCAACTTTTGATTCGCCTTTTTGCAAGAAAATCTAGATGCCCACAAGTTGTGATCTGTGCGCGAATCTATCTTCGAAGTCCAATTCTTATATCTGGATGATTTTTAAAGAAAGAACTTGGAATCTTAACTTTATGACTTCAACGAATGGGAATGTATAATAAAAGTAAAGTCACAAAAGCCGCAACCAACTACAAAAAGTAAGTCTCAAAGAACAAAAGAAATACGCTCAAAGAAACCGATACTAATCCGAAACTAATTGCATCCACCGTGTGGTACGAAACAAAACAAAATAAATTCATTTCGACCTGCGGCAATCTGAGTATCTTATACCGACAAAGAATACAATTATAGGTTCAAAATCTCTTAAGCAAATGGGAGCAACCTGCAGGATAAGGGAGGCAGGACGGCAAAGTTAAAGTGAACTCTCCATGGGAATTTCACAACAACTGTCTTGTCCCATTTGGGTCGGCAGCAAATTTTGCTTTTGGTGCATCGAGGCTTGGTGAGGCGCTTCGAAGGAGCAATGGCAGGTGTAGCAGAATCAGAAACATCATTGTTACAGGGATCACTGTTACAAGTATCTTCGTTGTCATTACATGAAGGCTGCATAGGACAGTTTGATGTTGGCATGGCCTTAACACTCATTGGAATCGTTCTATTTGGCTTAGGTGGGCACTGTCGCGACTGTTGTGGTAATGGTAAGCAGGGACTAATGGTAGGACAATCGTCGTCTTGTTGTGGACACAATGGGAACTGTGATGTAGGACACTTGAAAGAAACCACGGCTGGCTTTGGGCAGCAGGAATTAGAATCAGGGCAAGTGACAATTGGTAAGACTGGAAAGAGGTTATTTGGACACTCCGGCTCACAAGGCTTCACAATTACGCAGGATGGTGTAATAGGGTTACAACTAAAATGAAAATAGATTATTTTGTTAATAAATTTCAAAATAGGACAAGTGTTAATAGCGTAATCATCCCAGTAGACTAACCGACCATGGAGGTGAGCAATCCTGGCTTTGTACTTTGTTAGATGGACAAAATTTCCGAGGAGGTCGTCCTGTACATTGAATGATTGAAATGAAAAAGTTGTACTGAATTCAAAAATATCTTTGCACTTTTAACGCGTACATAAACGAAATTCGAAAATATTTTAAATAAATAATAAAACTTAATAAAAACTAAATTGCTATGCGGACCAGGGCAAGTATCCCGTGTACATCCAACTGGAGGTGCACATGCGCAAGGATCCGGAGGACAACAAGGTAATGGTGGACAGCAAGCAGGGCAAATTGGTGGATTCCCAACTAGCGCCACTTTTTTAGTAGGTGGTGGGCAACATGGCGGAATCTCATAACACTTCCGGCTTGGTTTTATACATGGATCCGGGCTACAATTCAACACAATAATCAATAAAGTAAACGTGATTCTGAATGAATGACATGCATTCTCATTAGTCGATTTATTTTAATTACCAGCATGGCGGCGCCCAGCACATTTTTGGCTGACACGGTTTAGCAGGTTTTCGTTGACAAGGTGGCATTGGTTCACAACAAGGCTCATAAGGTGGTGGGTCACATAAAACTAAGTTTGGAGCTGGACAACATGACGAAATGCTAAAACAGCCTCCACGACAATTTGGTCTTGGTGGCGGACACGGCGGAGGACACCGTGGGCAATTTACCTGTCCATATACCTGAAAAAAATAATGCCACCTCACATCGAAAATTTTTCTCCACTTGCTTGACATAAAAAAGTAGCAAACATTACTCCAAAAAGGCTAGGATGGATATTTAATAACTAAATCGTACATTTCGACGAACATTACGATCCAGCATCTTAGAGCATGGATCAACCATGGTTTTATATAGAAAACAGCACTCATTGGGGCAGTCAGGATTGATACCATTCATCACATTCATGTTCTGTTCAGGACAAAGACCAAGCGAAAAATCACTAGTTTTATTATTTAATTTGCCGAAGGATGCGAAATATTTAATCTGTTATTTTCTTACCCCTCCCATTGGGACAAAGCCACCACCTCCACAGCAAGACATGATAAAAGAATCACTTCACCGGAATTTGAACGATAAATGTGTAACGGAATTTAGACGCGAAATAACGGTAATTTTGAATTGACGGTTAACAAATTAATTTTTAAACGGTCACACTACTACAAGCGACTAAAATTAAATCAATTTGGTTTTGCCAAAGAAACAAGGTACTTCTGCTTTGTTTACATTTTGTTTTGAATGCATAATAAGCAATGCCGTCATTCATGTTACCTATGCATCCATGGAAACAAAGTAACTTTTACTATTCAGTTCCTTTGAGAACAATATCATTAGCATCTGCGTCACTCACGATGATATGCGTTTGCATTAGATGTGCCACCGAATCCAAATCGTATTTCAATTGGAATGCCGACAAAGTCTCTTGACCTTGTGCTTCTTCATTTTCTCTGTTTTCTTTTATCAGCTTCAGTAACTGGAAAAACTCTTCATAATTCATGCCGTGATTAGCTTTCAAAACTAACTGACATTGTTCCTGGTATTCATCAATGCCACGAAGGTCAGCAAGTTCATTTTCCACGTCCTTAAGCTCCTTCTGAAGAACACTCCAAATGTACGTCAGATTTGCGCCATTGAACCAATTATGATTTATGGAGATTGCATCCGTCTGGAAAGATGACATACAAGTATACTACTGCCGTTTCTTTTTGTTATTAAACAAACCTCAAACCTGATTATTACAATTTCCTTTTAACTGTCTTACAATGTTCCAAACAACATGGTGCCATCCTGAAGGCACAAAAATACACTCTCCTGCTTTTTGAATGACTTCTATATAATCTTCTCCTTCCTTTCCAGGGGTTTCCCAAACGTATTTAATTACTCGAGTAGCAGACGTGTAGAATTTCAATTCTTTCCCAGGAGGATACAACAGCCACCGCTTAACGCCAAATACATTAGCTGACCAACTATATGAGCCATAAACATCAGCATGGAACGATGTAAATGAACCTGCAGGGCCCATGTAGCAGAATTTGAAGTCATCTGAGTTGTTTTGAGTGCATGACTCATTTAGAAAATCCGACTGAAAATATATAGGCGTTTCATATGGAAGCATGGAAGTAATCTCAGGCGTTTGTTGATGAAATCGGACTATGTGCCAATCCTATTAAACGTCAAAAAATTATTTGCTAATTAGCAAAGGTCTACTAATACATAGGTGTGGTGTGTATGTGATACATCAGAGGAAAATTGAAAATTCCTTGACTGAATACTTAGGTGAAGGCTGGAACTAACTTTTAGATAAAGACAAGGACTTTCATCTGACTCTGGAGATTCTTTTCTAGAGCTGATGCGGTCTTTCCAGTATTTGACATAATCACGGAAAAGCATTACACGACAATCTCGAGCTCCGTATCCTTCTTTATACTCGCTATCATCACAATTTACTGCAGTGACATTAGCTCCTCCTAAAGATTCCAAGCAGAACCATTCATTAGAGCTAAGGTGTCCTAAAATATATGTACTCAACAGTCAACGTTCTTAGATTAAGATAATTTACTCACTCACCGTAAACTTTAAGCAGATATTCAAAATCAATTTCCTCTTCGTCCCCTTCACCTTTCACCCATTTTTGACGAGCTAACCACCTTGACGTCACCTTCCGTGACAACATGCAAGGCATATTTTTGACGATGTATCTCGCAAAAAACTCTTCGTATGTGACAATGTCCGGATCAATTACCGGTATTTTTCGTGTCTTTGTCATTTTGTTCCACTCCTCCTTGTCATAGTAAGCTGGTATACACCCACTTCCAGGACCAGGTGCACCTTCGTCGTTAGTCTTACCCTTATCGTCATTATCGCCTTCATGGGCGCAGAAACATGAAAATGTCACTTCGCCACACATCCTTGCACATTAATTATTCCTGGTCCTGTTAAAATTCCTTTAAATTGCAATACTGCCAATACTGCTAAAACACTAGGACTTCTTAAAATGATGAGGTTAATTTACTTTGTAGTCACTACTCAAACTAATGCACTAAAGCGACACGGTGATTAGTACACACACGCACGTGCATGTCGTACACTGTAGCCCGGCATGTTTGTGTGTGTACGACCAAGCCAGCTGATTTCATTACAATCAATCCTCAATGCACTACTCGGTTCATGCCTTGTTTACTCACCACCTGTGCCGTACAAGAATAATGCAATCAAGGTTACGCTTGCTGAAGGCTAGCTTACGTTTTTGGCACATGCTTTTGTTGTCGTGCTCTTGTCGTGCAGCGCAGCGAGCGACTGCAAAGTCCTGCTCGATGACGATTTGTACGACGAGTGCGCTTTTTATCTCCGAGACATAGCCAAGGTTGCGTCATAAAACCATTCGCCACAGTATTTACCAGTAATTCGTTTCAAAGTAGGTGTACTGGACCCCAGATCGGGAAATTACATTGTTGTGCTATTGAAATTCATTCAGCACTGTTTCGTTTCATCGTTTCGTGCCTCACGAAGAGGTCAATTTTAACCATTGTATTGATTTGGTGTTTTACAAGTCTTATAGTTAGAAGTTCGAACAAAGCGAGGTAAGCACAAAGGAAAGAGAACAAATATTGTTGTTCTATTAAGATCATATCTAATCATTCATCTAATCATATCATATCTATTCTATTAAGATTTTAACTATTAAAATTGTAAATTGCTGAAATTTTTGCTGGATTTGTTGTTTGTGATACATTATACTGAAATTTTGATTTATATCTGTTCTGTCATCGTCATCAGTGCCATCCATTCTAAATACGAAGCCAAACCAATAAAGGACAAAGTGAGTTAGACGTCCAGTGATGACTAGCGAAAATGGGGAATGTTTCTTCGGATGTATTTGATGGTGAAGTTTGCGCATGCAAACTGCAGCCGAGGAAGAAAACGCAGGCCTCTACTACAGTGTCAGGATCCAGCAATGCCAAAAGTAAAAGTAAATCTAGTTTTGAAAAGCCAAACAAGACAGAAGTGGAACTTTCACTTGGAAAAGGTAGGGGCAGGAGGGGTAGAGGAAGGGCTCGATGCATGAGCACTGGTGATGTTGAGCAGTTTCCTGTGGAGTTATCTTCAAAAGGTCGCAGCAATAGCAATGACAAGAGTTTAACTGGATGGGGAAATGAAAATCGACTAGAAAGAAAGGGGTCTAGTCCTTCTACTGTTCCGGTAACCAGTTCAGTAGCAGTTGTTCAAAAGGCAGTTAATAATGGCAGTCGATTTAGGAGCAGCTCTGGAGATCTTGTACGGAACATGGAAGCTTTGTCTATGATCGACAGCAATAGTATTGAGGAGAATGTTGCAAATTCAGTGGAGGGAACGTGTAACGGTGAAGCTGTTGAGGAGCTTCCGACAAAGGTCGTCTATTATGGGTGGTTTTATTCACCAGAAGTCTCATCAACAATAAATTCTACGGTACAGCTTATATTTCGGGAGTGCCTTAATCAAGTCAGTCAGTTCGAAAGATTTGTTTTAACAAATTGTAAAGACGCAGATGTAAAGGGTAGGTTATATTATCATGTAAACAATTTTATAAAATATCTATTTTCTATTATGTATACCTATTAGCACTAGACAAAATAAGCTCGTTAATTACTCAATTTCTTCAAATCCTTTTCTGTTTCAGACCCCTTTGATTACTACGCTTATAAGAGACCTGGTAAGCGCATTAAGCCAGATGACGATATTGAATATCACACAACTGTTAAATTTTTGGGAAGATCTCCTGACTTGCAGTATCAGACTTTAGTACATCGTTTTCTAGATAAAACATTCTTCATTCGTTTAGTCGGTATAGTCTTTACACCCCGTACACTAGGAGTCAGGGTAAAACTATCTCCGGCGCAGCAACTTATATTCGATGAAAAAGATGAGAAAGCCAAACTAAATGTATCCAGCGAAATAACGATAAAACAAATTGAAAAGGAGATAAATGGCTACAACATTGAAGTAAAGATGCACAAAAGAAATCATACAAATTGTAAAATGCAACCTGATCAGAATGGAATCATATTTAAAGCCCTTTCAGCTGTGGACTTCAACAGTACAACATTAGCAACGGTACCAGTAACTACTTCTAGAGCTCATATTACCATTGCTGTAGCACCGAAAATAATTCCGAAGCAAACTGGAGATGATCTCGTAGATATAATCGACTTGGAGCAGAGACCTGCAACGCGTAACTCAAACTTTCAGCAAGACTTTCAGATTAAGCGATATGGAATTTTGAGACAGTTTGGTCGGCTTGCTAATGCATTTGTGTTCTATCCAAACTATGAAATGATTGTGCCTGCCAAGTTTAATTACTTTGCATAAGAGGTGTATTCGAGCTTCTTATTTTTTACTATCATGACTTGAGTGCTTGAACATGAAATTACATAAGGTATTCTATTATCTTGCTAATCAATAAATCTAATCTATTCGACCAGTATAGTATAAATATTAAGACAGTAATAATATGATATCATTACATGTCAATGTGACATTAGGATTTATGAACTGTGATTGAACTTAAAGTTAAAATAAACATTTTTCACAGAACATTATCTGCTTTGTATAACAACGATTCATTCTTATGACTAGTAGTCACCACTTTCGCAACAATGAAGTTTTTCAGGCAGTTGTCCTCATTCCCATTTTTTATCAGCCTATTGGTTTACTGCTAACTCTTGGTTAATTCTTCCGAATTTTGATGGCTCTCACCGGGTAACTCTTTACTCTTCTCTGCCTTTGCCTTATTGTCTTCGTCTATGATGTATTGTAATAAATCAGTTAGGTTCTTAAATTCAGTCCTCCCCTGTGGTGGGTTATTTCTGGGAATTCTTGGGAGTGCCTCTCCAGCCTTTTGTCGAAACTCTTGTAGCTAAATATATTTTTTAAAACGACTTAATTACTTATATCGCTTACTAGTTTAGGTAATAATAAACTATATCTGTACTTATTAAGAATCAAAAACTACAGAATTGTCTTACATCCTTCACGCCTAACATTTTCCAAATACAGTAAAAGAGAATCCCACACCCAGCAACTGCATAAAATGTGCCCCGACGTAGTGCTCGACTTGCGAGTGAGAACCCCGATTCTGCTTCTGGCTTCAGGGATGGCGTATATACCTTTGTCAAATGCATCAGCATCCTTTTTCTTAGCGGATGAAAGGGCAGTCCCAAATCCAAAGAAGAAGGACATTCCGCCAACTCCAGTAAGAAATACTGCCTCTATATTAATTAGCACAAACCGTTACAAGTCCGTCAAGTAACAAAAATCCGTGAAAACTGTCAGTCGTGAGATATGGAATTTGGCATCTTGGGTTTACGATGACTTTTTATGGCTATAATTAATGATGGATTAGATACATATGCAATGTAAATTGATGTTTTGTCCATAAATAGCTTCAATTTAACAAAGACAGTTTTTTCATTCTGAGGTATTTTTATCTTTTTATTAAAAACTACCAACAATATACAAAATATCTGAACAAAAAATGCAAATATGTACTTCAATTAAATTACTTATTTTATTATTCCACATACATTTTCTCAATTCTAGCCCGTCTAGATATTGGTGCTTCTCTAGCTTTTGCAGCTTTTTGCTCCTCTCTATCCTTCTCAATCTCATCTAGAAGTCTTTGTAAGTCATCCGCTCCTCCCACTAACTCATCTTCATCGTAATAGTTCATTGGGGATTCCATCTCTCCATTGCAAAATGGACACACAGATTTCTGTTCAAATGATGGATCTTTCATAGCTATAGTGCCACAAAAAGTGCATTTTCGGTGCTCAAATGAGATAGGGACCAAACTTAAAACACAGCTTGAAATCGGATGAGTACGAGATTTGAAAGTGTGCTGCTGTTCATGCCACAATACACCATCAATTTCTTCTACATCAATTTCATGCTCTACAATATAATCAGTTCCTTCAATCCAACGCTTTTCAATAGAAGTCCTATCCATAACTTTGGTCGGTTTGCCACACAAAGGGCATGCCGGCTTTCGGGGAGGGGGATTTACTAAAACTCTTGGCTTGCGTGGTAAAGGCCCCCTCTCTTTGATTAAATTCGTTTTAGTTTCCAGATAATCGTACATGGTGAGTAAACTTTGAAGATTTAGAACATTTCCTTCCAAATTGTATTTTGCCGGGTTTTCAATAACTTTCTTCACAAGATCCAAACACCGCAGTTGAATTATTAAGTCGGAAACTATGGTCTCTCTCCTAACAGCCCGGACTTGTTTAAACTTCAGGTCATAGAATGCCTGCGGCTCTTCATGTCGCAAGTTAAATGCCAAGGCCAACTGATCTTTGTCGACCCTCGGCTGGATACGAAGAATCCAGAACAGAATTTGTAGGTCTTGCAGAGATTTAGACCTAAGTGGAACAGCCCAGTCCAAGACTTCTTTAATGTAATTTTCTGACGATGACATGATGACTCTGTATGCTGTTAACACATCTAATATTTTCTGCAAGTGGAATTGGTTCGCTCTACATTTCTCGTAAACAAAAGACCATACATTTTCTGCTGGACAAAGGGAGTGGAACTGGAGTACAGAAGGGGATCGTAACGACAAAGTACTGTAATGTTCGTCCAACGTTTTCGATACACATACCATTGCCTTACTCGGTGATACAGTAAGACTACCAAATTGGAGCCGACCTTTCGTTTGTTCTTTGTTTCCAACTGTATTGCTACTGGTCTCCTCAGCAGATGCTAAATCACAGCTGGATACTTTCTTTACCTTTCCGTCTTCAATGTTGATCCATGACAAAACTCCCCTTTTGGTCACTGCCAACATAACCGTCTTCTTTGGATTTGTATACTTCATTAAGGCTGCTCCTGTCACTGTTCCATTCACAAATCTTACGGGGTTTCCAATTTTCTTATAATATACTTCTTTCTTTTGTGCTGAGACTTTTACATCGAAAGACAATAAAAAGTTGGGATGTTTTAAAACGTACAGAATCATTCGGTGCTCATTTTTAACTTCAGATGTCACGCCAAATGTAGTCATCACTTCAATCATATCATTCTCACAAATAACTGTCCCTTCCTCCAAAGAATACTTTTCCGCTGCCTTATCATTCGGTGTCGGCGTCAGTACTGGTTTTATATCGTTAACGAGAGCATTGTTATATTTAACTCGGAACAATTTTAAACTTCCTTTTGTAGTTCCAACGACCAGCAGCCCTAACGTAGGAGAGAGTTTGTGAAAGTCCAAATGGCAAATGATTTCACCACTTATAAGCTTTTTACGGACTTCTAAGGACAGAAAATATTTTAACGGGCAACTTTCTTCGTTTCCTAAGTTGTCACCGACTACATTAATGGCACAAACGTGCCAGATGCAGATATCTCCCGATGCATGAGCAGTAACAATTGAAGCTCGAACATCAGTCCCTACCGTATCCTCCCATTGAGGCAACCAGATAAAGTCGACCGTAGCCAGTTCATACATCCGACGCTTGAACTCGTCGAAGGTAGCCTCATTGTTATCGCTCCAAAACTGGGCGAGTAGAACATTCCTGTAACTTTCCGTTATGTCTATAAAAATTTCCCAATCATCTTCCTCGATTTTTGCACCAGCTAGATTGTCATCTCCCATTAGTAAGCGGTGTTTAATAAAAAGGCGAATGTTGAAGTGACTATCTGATGCCGCGAGCACGTGCTGGAGCTCACGCCCATTTGCCATCTTCATAGGATGGGACGACCAGCATACTTTGGTGTAGTACAAATGCGTTTCCGCATTAATCAGCTCCTTAGGGCAGATAATCGAGTCACGCACCAGATCAAAAATTTCATGTTTATTCCTGCTCTTTGTAACTTCAGTCAGCGAGATGCCTACATAGTTTTCCATATCCTTGTCTTTTGGCTTGACACACGACAACTTTGTGAGATTTCCAATGAAGCCCACAACACCTGACTCCAATTCTTCATGAGTGTGCACAAAATCTGCAACGGTGATTCCCCCACCGTCCGTTATAAGCGCCACTAAATTGTCTTCTGACCACGACGTTGTACATTGAGGACGTGATAAGTTGAGAACGCCTGGGGTAGACACGGCTCCAAGAAATCGGGGATCTATGGATTCTACATTCAAAGTTATTTAATCATAATACTACTCTAACAGTTACTTTTCGCCTTCATCTAAAATTCTAAAACCGAACAGCTAATTAAATTCTTTATAGAAATCAATGCAGTACTTTTCCGTTTTCCATTTATTATGTAAAAAGCCCCAAGATACCAAACTTGTCGTATGCTCATCAACAGTGCAATTAATGTAAAATACATAATATGGCCCAGTAATGTCGCCAATGTCAGATACAAATTTTGAAATATAAAATCAATCAAACAAAATTTAAAAGTTACCTTTCCATTTTGGAAAACGACTGGTGAAAGCATTCCCTTGTGCTACTCCATTGTCATCAGCTGAACTCGTTTGTGGCATCTCGATCCTGACACGACACAATAAAATACCGATACACTGCTCCGTTGCGTCACAATTGCCACTGACGAGGAGCGTTTAGCTCTTTTTTATTAGCTCCAACTAATTACAACCTGAAATTTTAAACTTTTTCATACAGCGAACTTTAAAATTCAGTCGTACTGCTGTTCTGTATTTTCTACTCCACGCTTTTGCGTCCGCTCGTCAAAAATCTGTTCTAATTTTCAAATTCCGAGAAAATTTGTGCAAAATCACCTACATTTAATTTCTTCGATAAAGAATGCAAACAACAAAGTGAAAAATACAAAAAAAACACGATGTCCTTTTATCATAATGCAGTTTTCTCTCTTGTACATTTTTATACAATTTAAAAGTTAGTAATGCCGCTGTTTGTATTGCAGGATGTTGACAAACAACCAAACGCAACTTCTTTTCTTGTATTTGTTTGGGCCTTTGGGGTACGGGGTATAATGATATTGATGCATGAATGTCATTTTTATTGCGTGCACTTGCACTATTTTGCTACTTTTACTTTGTTCCTTTTCGATATCTGAACGGACGCTTCCTGAAAATTAGTCTTTTGTCTTTTATAAGTTTTCCTCAGTTCTGTTAAGCTGAGGTAGATATTTTAATTTTTTTACAGTGCAGGTTTTATGGTTTACAGTGAACAAGAAAAGTAATGAGCTCCATGTGGTTTTGCGAATGATTACGATCGAGATATGCAATTGCATTTTTTGTAATTTTATTTCCACGGGCAAATTATTTTCATAACTCATGGAAATCACCTCACCATATGTAGAGTTCCGTTATGAATATTTCACTCCACTCCGGAAAAGGTCGGTAAGTAACGCAAAAATGTTTAAAAAAAGACCTAAAACGAAAACCAGTGGACGGACTATGTATTAATACAGTTTTAAAATGCAGCTTTATTATAGTAGATGTCAGAAGAATTAATCACAATAAAATTCACAATCGTAAGTTGAATAGAATGTATTAAGAGTACGTAATGAAGTTACCAGTCTAACAGTCTCGAAAAAATAATTTAAATTTAGACACTTTCATGCTTGTATAATTTGTTACATGCTAAAAGTTTATCGTCTCGTCTTTTCCGCTTGGGATAGCATAATCTTTAAGTTGCACCTCTTCGTGAAAACACGCCACTAGCACTAAA
Organism: Acrocyrtus sp. NNG-2020; assembly: GCA_027744115.1. Classification (NCBI taxonomy): domain Eukaryota; kingdom Metazoa; phylum Arthropoda; class Collembola; order Entomobryomorpha; family Entomobryidae; genus Acrocyrtus; species Acrocyrtus sp. NNG-2020. The sequence goes on from JAHZND010001087.1 coordinate 19,944, forward strand.
ACTTTTCCACGGTCCAGCCGCTATAATTTCCCATCCTAGTCCATTTGGATGACTCTCCGTAATCCCCATTCTAGTAGCCAAACTTCGTTGATACACATCCTTGCTCTTTATGATTGCCCAAAGTGTACCATCGTCAGCTAACGAAATCTAATAATGAGGGTGATACAAGAGTGCTGTTACAATAACTTACTGTAGAGAGTCGACTAATGGATTAATCAATTTCAATGATGGACTTACATCGTAAACCCCTTCACACACTTTACACCAATCCCTTCCCTCTGGAAATATGGGCTGCATATCTGTGCGTCTGAAAAGTACTCGATTAGTTCCTAAAGCCCAAACTGAATCCGGTCCAACGCGGATCGATTTTAAAGGAGTGGAGGAAGGACGATCTAGCAGTTGCCAATGGTCAGCGTACTTGATATATGCAAATCCATCTTTGCCGATGGCCCAGATTTTTTGACGATACCAAGCAGATACACTAACCTACAAGCAATAAAACAAAAAATAAAAAATAAATCTGGCTTCAAAGTAGTTAGTATTATGTTAGATGGAAACACTTTTGGTCACCTCACCATAGCTTTCTCAGAAGGAAGAGATCTAAAATTTCCGCCACGTGGATTCTCTGGTGTAATTCCTTGCCTTATTACCACATCTCCATTCTGACATAGTCCTAATACTTCCCAGTCGCATTCTTCATTCATCTACAAATTCGAAATTTAGTATAAATTATAGTCGGCCGCTTTATACACATGTTTCCATCTACTTTTGTGACAAGTATCATACCCAAATGCACATATCCACCAATTTGACGCTTGGAACAAGCCCCCATGGACCCTGAGTTGCAAATCGACACACCCTTTTCCATCGCCTCCTTCTTACAAAATCGTTAAACCGTCTGTTAGCATGATAGGAGGCAGGGAAATCTATGGCGTACTGCCATCCGTCTTTATCCACCCCTTCAGTTAAATCGAAATCAACGTCCCATTCAGTGACCTACACAGGCACATTAACCGTTAAAAAGTTTGTTAAACAATCACTTGAAGGATAGCAAATGGTAGTAAGGAGTTAATTAAACATTTTACCCATGACCACTGGTTAGACGGTAACTTGATATCCGACTTATCCAATTTTATTCTTCCCGTTTCGTCCGTCCAGTTTTGACGATCTGTTGGCAATCCATGTGAAGTAAAACCCGAAATTGGATTCCATCGTTGATTTTCATACGTATAAAACGTTTTTTCATCCCACACAGAAGTTAGATTCTGGCCTACATACGCAATTATTAGCAGATTACAACACTGAATTGGAAATAAGCAAGGTCAGTAAGTATTGGTCATTGGTCCAACCAGGATATTTGACCTACCATCTAATTTAACAGTTTTCTTCGATCCTAACTGGTATACCCAAACAGTCATATCATAATTGAGAGCCCACACCATTCCACTTGACCCTACTGCAACTTTCCAAAAATGACCTGGAATTGGGGTTGTCACAAATTCTAATCTGTCTACGTCCTCGGGATCGGCAGGGTCGTAGCTACACAGTCCAAACAATAATTATTTTTGTGAATATTTGAAAAGCTGCAACAATATGGATAAAATTAACTGTTAAAAGTAAAAAGTACCTTATACTTGAAACGCTAATGTCACCGACCGCGGCAAATGTGCTTATTAATCTTGGCAGCACGCGATGTTTGTAGCTAAAAATGTACTTATTCTTGTTTGCCATAACTGTAGTCATAAGCTGTTTTTCAGTACACTGAAATAGCACGACATAGCTTTTTCCTTTTTGAAACGGGAACACTCCATCACGTTCTTCTTCACCCCATTCCCCTTTGTCGTAGGTATTTCTCACAACCTGAGAAGCATCGAATCTAGGATTGAAGTGGAAGGCAGTGCAATCCCTACCTTTAAAGTTTAGTGAGAATCGCGTGGCATCTGACGGAACACTTATTTCTAACTTCAGCTCACTACCAGGAAAAAAACCCCGGATAAGGGGATGCTGGTATTTTAAGTTATCTCCTGGTGCGGGAGTAATGATATCCATTTCTGATGGAGTATCTGAAAACGGATATCAACATTGACGTGTATCAAAGTCAATTAGGCACAAATAACGCTTTGCTTGCTATATTAGGTACCTCCAATTTTTAACCGCCCACACTGATGAATTTCCCCAGCATCAGTAGTTAGCCACAAATTTGCCACCGCGCAATCTTCCTGTTGCTTCAAGGAAATTTCAGCGATGATTTTTCTGAACTCTTCTGCGTCTGATTCATTACTGAAAATATATATTTTTTAAATTCAAATAATTATATTTGGCTTACATTATTTTTAATTATTATCTAATTTTACGAATATTTGCACTCACGGAAAACGAAAAGAAACTACTTCTGCTCTTCCGTCTTCAAATGAATTTCGTATTCTTAGCGAAAATGACATGCATGCTTCGGAATCCAAAATTACGCTTAAAATATCCCGAGCGGAGCAGATCCAAGAACTTTGCATTCCCTTCAGTGTAAAAACAAGATTTAAGGAAATTACAAAGAGGCAAGTTATATCTTTTGCTTTATGCATTTCAAATCATCAAACCTACCTTGTGAAATATCAATGTGTCATTATTTGAAATTTCTAATTCTCCGTTGAAACTAGCTCCTTTCCTAGTTTTAAAAGTCATTTTTGCATTCACTGATTTGCTCCACGTCGACGAACTGGACTCGACTGCGTTTGGATAACTGTAATTTTCAGTTCCTACTTTCAGAGATTGAAGATTTGTAAGTATGGTTTCCCTCCATGGCCCAACTTCTAAGTCATCATCATTACGAACCCTAGTAGAATTAAGCATGCATAAAACTAGTATCTCACAATCAAACTAGAAAGTAAGCAATTTCAGCTATTGCAGTTAAATCTTACTTTAGTGCTGATAAACAAGAACCATCAACCCAGCAGAGACTAGCAGACGCGTCACTGCTTCCAGCTTCCGAACATGAACTATTAAATTGAGCTGAAGGTAAATCAGGTCTAAGTGATGGAGTTGATGCCCCACCGTCCATGGAATCAGAAAACTCTGACACTCTGGAGTCAATAGATTTTGTGTCCCAAGATAAATCCGCGAACGCTTCCTTCCATTGCTGTCCATGTTTTTGTTCCTCTGTTATTCCGTATCGAACTAATATGACCCCATTATCTTCATTAACTCCAACAACAATCTAAAAAAGCCGATCAATTAGGTAAATAAATTCGAAAATCTTATCAACTTCAAGGTAAAGATCATGGTGATGGATACCATACTTGATCATTTCGACTAACTGAAATACATCTCATGCGACCAGGTATTTCCAGCCATTCTGCTTCAGTAGATGACGATGCAAAAACTTCCTGCACTGTCCCTTTCAAAGTCCAGCATCTCTTATCACGGGTTAAGGCCCACATTGTAGATTCTCCAACCGACACTTGAAACAGCCCACCCGTTGGTCCCGAAATCTCAATCCAGTCGGTTCCTTTATCATAAGTAAACGAAAGTTCATAGAGAATTGCATGCGTGCCAGTACTTCCAGTAGTAATAAAAAATTTTATGCCTCAATATATTTATTACTGGTAATAAATTAACCTGCTAGATTATGTGGTGTTAATCCCACGCGAAATAAAAAGGCGCCTGTCCATGTGACAATAAAAGGAACACCTTGTGCGCTAACGCCCACTTGGCATGCTTCGAGTCCTTTCGGTGTTGAAATATGCCTCCAACGCGTTCCTTCCGGATTATCCATGCGAACATCTTCTCTGAAAAATACCCTGCCGAGAATGGATATTGCCCATAAACACAGTTCTGTATGTGATTTTCCAAAGCTACTAACACCAACATCAACGAACGGTTCCTATAAAACCATTGTAATGTTTTGCTTTCTTTCACTTCCGGTGTCATAAAGTAAAAATGAGCACACAAATCTAAAATCTACCATTGTTCTACTTACCTTCGTATGATCTTCATAAATGGCATCAATTCTATTCCATCGATTGAATCCTATGTATTGCCTGAACTTATACAATTTCCTTCTCCGCACCATCGAGTTCCATGATTTCTCAGGTTTGTACGATGCCGGAAAATCAATTGCATATGTCCAACCCTTCGTAATTACAAAAAGTATACGAATACATACATAATACCTATTACTAAAGTACTAGCGTAGGTAGGGTATATAACAAGTAACATGTCATTTGGAATTAAATTGAAATAAAGTAGGCACTTCAGTTTTCGTACTTCATCCGAGAGAAGTTCATTTTCAAACGTGTTTTCTATCACCCAGTCCCCCTCCCACTGCCACGATGCTGATGGCAGCTTAATCCCAGATTTGTCTCTATTAATTAGACCAGTTTCATCGGAGAAATGGGGTCTATCCGTGGGTAGCATCTGATCACAGAATTTATTAACGGGATTCCACCTCTGTCCGTAAGTAATCGAAAAGAAAAAAAGAAGGATGAGCACTTACAGTTAGTAAAAGACGTGCAAAAATACTACCACCACTATTCTTTATTCTTAATACATCTACGAAACTCACCTCATTTTCATAAATCTCTTCCCTCACTCTTATGGGACAATCGCACTTCGGAACATAAACATAAATTTGATGGTCAGAGCTAATGGCCCACAAAACGCCAGAAATCGAAGTGAGCCTCTGTTTGCCAAGAAAAAAAATCGTGCGTTCATGTAAAATACATATAAAGCGCATTTACGAAAAGGGTGCATTCATTCAATAACTTTTCCTTAAAAGCTTTCTTTTTACCTTAACATCAACCCTATTCGAACTCGTCAGTGTATTCCAGCTCGTCGAACTTCTTGAGCTATTCAAGCACAACACTCTGCCATTATAGTCAACCCCATAAAGAATGGAATATTGACTGTCTTGACCTGACATTGACATTGCCATTGTGAATCACTTTGACATAATCTCAGTTCGCTATAGCCAATAGCTGTCGTACAAAAAATGACTAATGGCCAACTCCCTTTTTATCTCCTGCTCCAGTCACACTCCAAAAACAACTTAATTTTAATTAATCAGTCTAAATAATAATCCCAGTAATCTTTTAGTTCCTAGTTCTAATCCAAAATTACGCAACTTTTAACTCCTTTCTGCCTCGACCCTGGCAATGTGACAATATTCTGGAGCAGAAAAAGAAACAGATCGAAGAAAAAGATGATGCCACCTGTTCTACTTCGAACTTTGTTTATCTCGCATGTTTCTGACTTGACTACAAAAACTGCTGGGCTGTATGTGTCACAGTCATGTGTGGCTTATATATGTATGTGCTTTTGTACTTTTGGGCTGTCTTCAATGTTTGCATTGCACATGATTCAGATTCAACTACAGCTCTTGCTCGTGCATTTCATTTATGGAATTGGTTATTGGCTGTTCTTATAGCTTTAACCTCTAGTTCGCATAGCCTTTTATCTTTTAGCTTACTTTTTGCATGAACAAGTTGATGGGAGTTTTTGGAAGGCGAGGATAAGGATAATCAGGATCAGATAAGTGTATTATGCATGACTATGACCATGTAATAATTTTTTCTTGCGTATATAGCTGCAAATTTTTGCATGATTTTTTTGTTGTTCCAACATGTAATAATTTTTTCTTGCGTATATAGCTGCAAATTTTTGCATGATTTTTTTTGTTGTTCCAGTAGAATAGTCATGTTTCTGCAATTTTTGCTAATTGCAGGGCGAAAATGTTTATTGAATGCACGACTAGGAACTACGACGGCTCCACCACTCTACCGCATGAAAAAAAATCCACTGCAGAGGTACCGTTATTCGTCCAGAGGAGCACACGCAATTATCCCAAATTTTCCAACAGAAGTTGACAGGAAATGGATGGGAACAGAAAAGGGTCAGCGTCAGCACTATATAATAGGCATAGTCACATGCAATTATATTTTTTTACCTGTGTGAAATGTGAAATGTGAATACGGCATCAATTAATTTTTAACATTAATAACGTTGCGTTCGTTCTATTTTCGTGGAGAAGGTCTTTTCTGGGAAATGCTTTTGTTTATACGACTTTATGATTATGACGAGGATACTTGAAGACTCCAAATGTATATGGAAGTTTATGGAATAACGCAGTGAAAAAGGTGCTGCGAGAAAAGAAAACACGCGAGAGATTGTTCCGAGAGAACCGTCCACGTAGAGAAAATGCCACAGACCAATGCTTCCGGATAATATGCCATTCTTATATCATTCCTCGTATGCGAAATAGAGACGGGGAAAGGAACAAGGGGATTTTCACAGGCCTCCGCATAAAACTGAAAAACTGATTTTTTTTTGCTGATGACGATCCATATTAAAGCGGCATACAGTAGTAATATTGCAGCAAAAAGGGAGAGGAAAAAAAGAAGCAGGTCAGGCTATTTGCTATACTCTCGTCCATCCACAGATCCACATATCCACATCGCATATCCACTCCATTCCATATTTAATCCATTTTGCTCCCCAGGCAAGAAAAAAAAATTCTCTTTTCTACTCCATGTCCATGCATTTTAACCCTATATTTTCTACGTATTTGTTTGCAACAAACGAGTATTTCAGTGGTCCTTTTTCACAGCTAGAGCCAACACAAACTCAAACAAAGCTAGAAAATCTACCTAATAAAAACTAATAGAAATAGAAGACATGGAGAGCAGCTTTTAGCTTAGCTCTCCTCTCCCCAAACATAAGCCACATTCTATAGCTCCCCCGTACTCCGCTGAAGTGCTAATACCGATACGGATGATGACGATGACTTTAAAGTCAGCAACGGAGTACAGAGCAAAAAAACTATCTTTTTACATGGAGAAATAAGTGTAGGAGAAGAAGCGGAGAAAACGGCTGTCCTTTACGCCTCCATTACAATAATACACTTGATGAAAGATATACACCTAAAAGGGCACAGTTTGAGGAGAGCAGCGAAGACTGTAACAAAAAAAATTTTTTTCAGTCTTTATGTTTTGTGGATAAGCACACAATAAAGGGAATCTGATACATTTTCGAGGTAAAAAAAGACATACATAACATACATGAGTTTACATGAGGTAAACTATACACAGGAGAATTTTCAGCGAGTACCTAACTGCATTTGATAAAGTCATACGTAGCAAGTATTACGTCTACGCTTTTTGTGTGGTTTATGCGTACACATCTCACACAAAATAAGTGTACTTTTCTATAATCATATTTCGTGAAAAAAAAAATTTTTATACGGCAGAATATATTCCTTCAGTTTCTTCACGTAATGCTGGGAGGGCATAAGGATACAATTTTATTTGAAAGAATGCTAATGATGTTTTTCCTAGCCGTGGCTCTAGCTGGTTTGGTTGCTGGTTCTCGCTTGATCCCAGCATTATAGCTAACTGCTACCAGGCTAGAAATTTATACGTAACAAAAAAAAACTTCTAGCGCTCTTCTATGGCTTCTTATGGCTTTTCTGTATTGTTCTCCTATAGCTGCCAGCTAGGTACATGTTGTGAATTGTTATCATCATCATGTTCACGTAATTGATAAGCTAAATAAGAGAAGAAAAAAAAGGTTTTTTGCTATGTACATAGACATTGTATATTTCATACAAATAAAAGTTGCACCTTTTAATACCAGCCCATATAAAAATACATTCCTTTCCATGTATTAAACTGAAGAAAATACCTCTCTACTGTTCAATTTTTGGCTGATCATTATATCCTCACAAAAACCAGCGCACACACATACTATAGCTATGTTATAAACCACCACCTCCACCACCGCTTTTTTTATACCTTCCCATCACATCATCAATTTTCATCCTCTCATCGTCTCATCAGCGAAAAAAAACGACAGGAACAAGAGAGCAAAGAATATAATAAAAAAAAGATACAATTTTTTAAAAAACATTTTTGAGCAGGAGCTCCCAAACAATATGTGCTTAGCTACCATAAAATATGCACAGGGAATAAAAAAGAGAGATATGAGGAGAGTGAGAGATGCGTTCTAAGCATTTCGTTTCCTCTTCTCCTTCAGATTCTCCTGTGTTCCTTGTGGGCTTCTCCTCTTTTCGTCCTATCTGTGATTTTTTAAAGGATGATGTTGAGGCAGAGCTGTAATAGTTGAGTAGAGAAGGATGAGAGCTCAGAAAGGTATTATTTGAAAAGACCTTCTCCTCTTCCTTCTATATATGTACTTACGTAAGTCGAAAACTTCTTTTTTTGTTTAAAGTTAATACGCATCCTTAAAGCCAGAGGAGTAGTAGACGTGCATAAAAGCAGAAAAAGAAATATGTTTTGTGGTGTGGTGCTCCTTGTACATGTATCAAAGTCTTATTGTAGAAGATGATGTACATTTAAAACAATTTTTTTTACATTGTTCGCTTGCTCATCAACTCATCAATAACATCATCGCTATTAAGTACATCCCTGATTCAGATAGGAGAGCAATGGGAGAAACATGATGACTATACGACATTATATTACATGAGGAAAAAAATAAGAACTAGTCAGCCAGAGCCAGCACACAATAATTTTTTTATATCGCAGTTAGTGCTTATAAATACTGGTGAGTATAGTGGTGATCCTCTTCTTGTGCAATGCCTGTGCATATATTTCCTGAAAAACTCAACTCAAGTAAGTTTGTTGCAAGTTTACCTGAATACAACTTTTACATGAGGAGATTATCACAGATGTGTGGTAAATGGGCTTTCGGTTAAAATACATTTTCATGAAGGCAGGGGAATCTATACATTTTTCCAAGTACTGAAAGCAAAATCTACTAATGGGAATAAGGAAAAATATAAGAAGTCATTCTCCCGATATGGTTCATGATCTCCTTCATAATATTTTATCATCATTGGTCGCGTTTTTGGTCATCCTTTTAGTCTTCGACATTATCAGGATCCCATCATCGCCGCATCTTTCTCTCTCTTTAAAATGTATTTTTCCTCGTATTGATCCTCTCTGCCGTGTGGTGCGTAGCGTAAGTGCTATACAAAATGCATTTTAATATTAGGAAACCGACTACTTAATAATCATCTACTTTACGTAGGGAAATCACCAAGAAGTGTATGAGTGAGGTTTTTTGAGAGGTGGTGAGCTGATATACAGCAGAAAAAAGAACATGATGATCAAGATAGAAAAACTCTGTTTTTTTTAAAACTGTGCCGTACCCGTGTACCCGTCGTGTGTCTTGTGAAATGATACCCATTTCATGTAAGAATAGTTTCTTTTTCGAGACTTCATCACTAAATGCATTCTCGTTAAAGAGTATCATCTCCGTATATATACCGTCATCACACAAAGAGCGACTAAAAATGCAACTAATGCACTCCTATTTATTAGGAAAAAAAGTGTATTGTTGTTGTGCACTGGTAGGGAAAAGTGAACATTTTTAGTAAGTTGGCTGCGAGATTGCAATATGTAGAATATGTCCCTTCATTAAACAATAAAATGTCTTGATCAAGCAGGACATGTATTTTTGTGAAGCTCATCTTCATTTCTTCTTCGTGCTATAGTATATACAGAAGTGGTTATGGTGCTTCTCTTCTGTGTCCGGTCAATGATAAAAGATTAGAAAAAATAGTTTAATAACAGTCCACCTTCCCCGTCAAATGTACCGTGTAATGAGAATAATAATGTAAAAGGGAAAAAGTAATTTTTTTTGCTATATTATTTTATTTATTTATTGGACATTTTGTTGGCATTGTTCTCTACATTTACTAGACATTAAATGGTGTGTAGACTAGCTTCACTGTGTACTTTTTTTTAAATGGGTGCTTAAACCAGAGAATGGGATGAGTCTGTGTGCGCGGTAAAAGTATCGTTATCGGTACATGGATGGAATTTGTTAGGTAACGGTATCGTTCCCGATACTCAATTGCAAATGCTGGCGGTAACGGTATCGTTTTCGTTACAGCCTTTAAAACCTTGGCGGTAAAGATATCGTTCTCGTTACAGTCCAGACAACCTTGGCGGTAAAGATATCGTTCTCGTTACAGTCTAGATAACCTTGGCGGTAAAATATCGTTCTCGGTTCCATTTTAATTTTATATTTAAAGAAATTTATTTTTGATTAATAAGTGAACAACAGCTAATCAAACCAAGTTAAATTTGATAAGATCGGTTACATTTAAGGAAAACCAACGTGTTAAACATTTCATCAGTTAAACGCGACCGCCTAGGAGCCAATATAAGACCAGCAGTACTAAACAAGCGTTCAGCAGAAGCTGAGGATGGAAGACATGTGTTATATCTACGGAACATCTTCTCGACTGCTGGATACTTTTTGAGCATTGTAATGTCCCTTGCTGTGTCTTCAAAATATTGCATGCACTCAAGCCCTGATTTTGTAGTTTCGTCCGTGACTTCTTCGTAGTCATCATAAAAATCATATAACGAGTCTTGTATCTTGTCGGATCCCTCCACAGAACTCGGCTTTTCAGTCCTCAATAGGTTTTTTTCGGATAGTTCCGTACACCGGGTAATAAATGCTTGTTTAAGAACTTCCTTCTGCTCGTGTGGAATCCAACGAGTTTTAAAAGTTGGATGTGACATTGCTGCATAAACAAAACACGATGGTGCCAAAGGGTTTATTTCCATGACCTTTCTAAAACGCTTTTCCAATCCATCAATCATGGCGTCAGCAAAGGGAAGAGTATATTTGAGTCCCTCTCGTAGACGAGTAAGTTTTGAATGTAGCCCCCGAAGGGTGGGAAGTAAATTTCCAAGAAATATTTTCTTCTCTCCCTGCAGATGGTCAAGAGCGTCGGCTAGTGGCTGTGAAATAAGTATGTATTCTTTCAAAAATAACTTTTCCTTGTCAGTAACAAGTGAGACGTTCAGGTCTTGACACAGTCGATCAAAATGCTGCTCCAAATCAAGTAGGTGTTTAACAGCGTCATACAATGAATTCCACCGTGTTGGACATGGCCGCTTCAGATTTTTTCCACAAATAGCTCTAATAATATCAGCACTCTTTGGTGAATTCGAAAGATTAAATAACTTAACGCACTTTCCCATCGCCTTGTGAAATAGACCCTTGTCAAGAACCTAAAAATCAAATCAAATAAATTATATTCTGCATGAAATTACTGATTAGGTAATTATAATGTTCATAATCATATAAATAAAAGAATAAATATTAGTTACTTTTTTCACATCTGTAGTAGCGACTAAGTTGAGTGTGTGCGCAACGCATCTCACGTGTGGAGGAAGACTAATTGCTTCTGAGCCCCCACTATCCAAGCTTTCTGAAATAGCCACTTGCGGAATGTCATCCTCTTCATCGTCACTTGTGTCTCCGTCACCGACAATAAGCTCCCCTTCCTCATCATCTGACTTGTAGTCGTTTAGATCCAGGCCAAACTCTTTAAATGCTTTTACGAAATTAGAGCCGTTGTCAGTAACTATGGCAACTATTCTTCCTTTTACAATGTGAAAATCCGAGATAACTTTGTTAAGCTCCTCCGCGATTTTGTCATACGAGTGCTTCCCTTTAAATCGTCGGCAAGCCAAGATGCAACTACTTCTGTCTAAATTATTTTCGATCCAATGAGCAGTTACCCCTAAATAACTCTTTGAGCGTGATGACCAAACATCAGCTGTAAAGCACATCGACTCTATTGCATCAAGTTTTGCCAGTACGTTTGCCTTTGTATCTTCATAGTCCTTCTTGATTTTCTCTCGAAGTGACTTCACATCCATAAATGGTATTTTGTGCTCTTTCAAGGCACCTAAAAAAATTACAGAGTTTACTCAATTAAATATTCTGTAATAAGTACAGTGTAGCAAAGCATATTTTTATTACTAACATCTAGTATTTACCTCGGAGTAAGTCACGGAAGTCCTCATCCTGCACGGTACTTAATGGTTTCATGCCGTTTACGATGTAGCGCATTGTTAACTTATCTACTAATGCCTTTGTCCCTGAGCTAAAACCAATTTTGTATTTATCCAGGGTTGGTTGCTCCTTATCCAATTTTTGACGCTTACGGCCTTCTTTAGTAGTGACAAAGTTTTTGTGCTCTTCTACGTGATAACTCTAGAAGAAAAATTGTTAAAGCCTCTTAGTATGATTATCACTAATTAAATTCAGTGCACTAAATAACTTTTGCAAAGTACATAATAATATCTAAAAATAACTATCTTACCTTGAGATGTTTAATGAAGTTCCCATTGGATCTTGTGTCACCTGCCACCAACTTATCAATTCCCTTTCCCTTGCAATGTAGACATTTTGCGAAAATTTTATTCACATTCTCTTTTTGTTCAATCTTAAATACTTCAAAGTGATCCTTATCCATCAATCGATAAAAGTTATCAATAATATTTGATTCACTTTTTTGATTTGCCATTATTGGAGAGCTCAAATGCAGGGCTAAATGTGATTTATCGGAAATTTGATTAGCAGAATTTTATAAAACTTTAAAACTTGCTAAAACCAAAGTACTATTACTAATCGCAGATGGTGACGGGAAACCAAATTCTTTTTGTATTTATAGAATCTGTGAGTTCGTTCAGTTCATGATATTTAAGAGCGTCGATGCTATGCATATTCGTAAAAAACTTAAAATGCTGCTTTATGCTTCGCAATATAGTAAGCAGAAAGTTGCACTGTTGTAAAAGGAGCGGTATTGGTAAATGCCATGACTGGAGAAGCGGTAAAAGTAGCGGTATCGGTAAGGGCACGGTGAGGTTGGCGGTAAAAATATCGTTATCGGTAATGGCACGATGAAGTTGGCGGTAAAAATATCGTTATCTGTACCACAATAGAAATTTTGAAGGTAACGATAGCGGTAACGGTCCAAAATACCGATAACGATACCGATAACGCGCGGTAATCCTAC